>PQFF01000116.1:81620-103379 GCA_003547095.1 Diversispora epigaea | reverse complement strand
AATGAAAGTGAAAATGAAAGTGAAAATGAAAGTAATGAAAGTGAAAATGAATCAAATAACGAAAGTAGCAATAATGATAATAATGAAGAATAATTTTTTTCTTTATTTGTATATAAATTTTTTTGTTTATTTATAATAAATAATAATAATAAATAATAATAAATAAAAATAAACGTTTATCGTGAAATATAAAATTTTGAAAAAATAAAATGAAATGAAACGAAAACAAGCAGATTATTTTGAAAAGCTTTGAAAATATTTTGAAATATCTAAATTACGGAAATTTATTATACCGAAAATTTTCGAAATTTTATTACACGATAAATTTTCGGAAATTTATATTAACGTCAGTATTCCGTCATATTTTCGAAAATTTCCGTAGGTCCCGTAATATGACGGAAATTTACGCCATGTTAAATTTCCGTAAATTTACGCCTATTAAAATTTCCTGATGTATATTCTTTATATTTTTTCAAATCTACATACTTTAGGATGTAGCATTTATTATCATAGGAACTTTTTCCGCTGATCAGTAAAACCAAAATTTTTGAGAAACAAGAAAACAACTACGCAGGTGTAAATTCCTAAGAAGACTAAGGCTTAGATATTTAATACTATCTAGTTTGAGGCAAGAGGCTCTGCCGGATAAGACTGGGTAGACAAAACCTGAAATACTATTAAATATTTAAGTTGAAGTCTTCTTAAATAGGGACAGAACTTTTCGGGCAAGAAGACGTAAACGAACTAGTCCTTGGGTAGCCTAGCTCTTGCAGCCAAATAGGTGAAGGGGAGTTTTAGTAACGAACGGTCGGAAGCCTGAATAATAACAATAACACGGCGTTTAACAAAAATTTTATGAATATATTTCCATATATTCCGTTCACTTTCTTTTATTTTCGCTGACGGGAATTTTATTATTTTTTGGGGAATATACAAAAATCAGCTAGACCCTGAATTTTATCATATGATCAGATAAACAAAGTCAGGTGTAACAAAACATATTATGATTATCCTTTTTCATCAATCACGAGGCGAAATAAACAACATCATGATTATCCTTTTTTCATCAATCACGAGACGAAATAAACAACATCACAGGATCAATTTTCAATAAAGGTAGATCAGATAATCTAGAGATAAGCTCGACTATTAAATCGGCAAGCAAGGAGAATTTTGGGTACGTGCCTGGTCACTTTCTGCAATGAGTGTATCATTAAAGATAAACAGAAGATGTTAGACCCGTTCGATTTTCGCCAAAGAAGGAGAACATAACTTTTGAGAACGAGCTTAACAATATCTTTATGGGAGAATTGAAAAATTATATTTTTCTTTATTTTGGGTTTTATTTTATTTTATTTTGGGGGAATTATAATCACGTGATGAGCTCAACTAAAACCGGCAAGTAAGGAGAATTTTGGGTACGTGCCTGGTCACTGTTTGCAATGAGTGTATCATTAAAATAAACAACAGACGTTGGACCCGTTCGATTTTCGCCGACGAAGGAGAATACGATCTTGAGAATGAGCTCAACGATTTCTTTGGGAGAACTGGGAAATTTTATTTTTCTTTATTTTTATGGGTTTTATTTCATAATTTAGGGTGTTAAGGTTTTCATTATTTTTGGGTTTATATTCATTTTAGCTAGGCAGACCTTCTTTATATGTGTTCCAATTTGGTCAAGAGGAGATTTAAAACTTTTTGATTTTAACTGAGAGTGCCGTTCGGGCGCGATCCCGACAATCTCATGCTCAGATTGGTCATGAGAGGACGGGGACGGGTCTTGATAAATCAGTTACCAGTGCCAACTGGTAACGATGAGCCGTGCCGTAGACTAGAATTTGTTTTTAGTTTTAGCAAGCTTCTATATGTAATTTTTTTGTTCTAAAAGTTTACTTTTAAAAAGCTCGTTATTGCAACAGCTTTGCAAATTATTAATAAACATATTGAAGCGAGACTCCGTTGGTTAAAAAAAAAAAATAAATAAATAAATTATACTTGCAACTTACATTTAAAAACTCGTGCATATAATTCTCTTGTCCATTTCATTTTGTTTTAGTAGCCATAATTTTCGACTTAATTTAATCTTTCTATATCTAAAAGAAAATAAAGTATTAATTTAAATCGTTTTGAAATCCTTCGAAAAAATTATTAAATCTAAACTATTAACAAACCAGTTTTAATTCGAAACACTTTGAAAAATAACGTAAAGTACATAAATAAAGTATTAATATAGTACATAAATAAAGTTAAAGTATTAATATAAACTATTGTTTAATTATATAATTTCTATAACTGTAAAGTAATTCGTAATCTTTAATATATCTTCGAAAAATAATGCTTTCAATAGTAATTATAACTCATCTTTAAAATAACAAATACCCGTAGTAAAAATTAAGAAATAGTTTAGCAGTGTTTCATCTTGATATAGTTAAAAAAATTTGTTTTTTTTATATGAATGACAGTTGTTTTCTTGCTATAGTTAATCTAAATAAAAGGAAATCAAAAATTTATTATAGAGAATGTATAGAAACATACTATAAAATATACCTTGGGATTTGCATTTATAGAGAGTGCATTTAGAGAGAATAAATATAATAAGTTATTATTATGTATGTATAATGCATTTAGAGACACTTATAGATGTATGCGCAATGTAGTGAAATTAAGTTGTAAACAAAAAATCATATTTTGTTTATATATGATTTTTATATTACACAAACTATAAATTAGATTTTCAAGTAATATTATTTTATTATTAAATTTTACTACAAATATTTTTTTTATATTAAGATGCACTGAATATTATTTATATTATTTGCAATAATACTTTTAATTTTCAGATAGTTCCGAATTATTTTCTTCATTATTGTTTTCTTCACTATTATTTTCTTCATTATTATTTTCTTCATCTTCATTTTCATATGATCTTAAGTATTTCTGCATTTTCTTGTATTTTTTCGAAAGGTAAAAAGGTAATCTCCTTTTCGATTCTAGACTTTTTGTTTTTACGTAATTCATTTCTTGGTGCTAGTGATGGTGACGGTGGTGGCGACTCGTTTTCAGATTCGTCCGAAGAGTTACAAAACTCTTCTTCATTGTTTAATTTAAGCTATAAAATTTGTTAGAAAACTTAGTAATGAAAATTTAAAGAAAAAATATTATTAAAGAGAATACTTACTAAATTTTCTTCATATTTTTCTTTAATAATATCTTCAGTTATCTTTACGTAACAATTATTAGGGTTAAGAATTATTTGAGTAATCGCGATCGCCTATGCTACGTAAACGTTCGGAACGTCGCATGATTCGCCTACACTTTATCAATTATACAACTCATATAAGTTGTTTCGGGATCTTTTTCATCAATGGGCTTGAAAATATTTTTATAACATTCTTTTACGGCCGGCAATTTCTTCCATTCAGAAACTTCCTCGAACTTCATACTATTGATTGATAACAATGAGAAAACTTTATGTATGACAGTTTTTACTTTTACACTTAATCCCCCCGAATACTTTGAAGCTTTTCGATTATCTATTAAATATTTTCATTTTAATTAATTACAGATCTAAATTTAATTTAATATGTATTTTAAAGAAAGACTTTTATTACAGATTTTCTGATTGCTTTTTCAAAAAAAGACATCTATTTTTTTGTTTCCAACGATCTGTAGAATTCCGGAAATGTCTTTCGGACATATTTTTCTGCAGATTCTCAGAATTCCTTTGATGTGGAGTAGATACAAGTTTGGAAAAGTTTCTTCGCGAAGTTAGCAATAATTCATTATATAAAAAGTTATTAGTTATAGAATATAATTATAATAGTAATCTTTCGAAAACATTTAGAAATAAAAATTACTTCATTAAAATCTTTATCTTTTATGTTAAAACTAATATCAGCATTTACTTTTTTAATGTCAATTTTAATAGAGTCTTGGTTTTTAATTACAAGATCAATTTTTTTCTCAAGATCAATGATTTTATGATATATTTTTGCTATAATTTGATCGTTACTACCTATAACTTCACGATTTCGAATAGATCTAGATCTTGAGCTTGGAATTAGAGCAGTTTGAGTAACTGTTATTGAAGTAGAAGTTGGAGAAGTTGCAGTAGTTGAGGCGGTTGCGATAATTGAGATAGTTACAGTAGTTGAAGAAGTCACAGTAGTTGGAGTAGTTGCGATAGTTGGAGTAGTTCTATGAGAAAAACGTTTCTTGTAGTTGGGCATGATTCTCTTAAGCCAAATTTGAATTCTCATTTATTAATATTATTTTTTTCATATTATTACGAAAGTGCATTATAACGTAAAGATATATATAGAATTTCATTATTAATATTAAGTACTAGTAGAAATAATCTCAAATATACTTACTTGAATTTAAACGTAAAGATACGAAATATCAAAAAGAATTTTGGTATGAAAAATTAACGAAAAAGGATAAAAAAATAGAAAAAATGGGATAATATGCGGTGTAGGAAGTTAAATGATAAAAAAACATTATGAAGGATTGTATATTTAAAAGAATGTATTAGTTATTATTATTTTCACAAAGTGTAAAGTGTCGAAAGCATTTTAATATCATACCTATACCTGCCGCCCAAATTCAAAATCCAAATGCCGAAATCCCAAATGCCAAAATCCCAAATCCCAAATCCCAAATTATAATTAGTATTTTTTGCCGAAATCCCAAATCCCAAATCCCAAATACTAGTAATTTGTGCATTTTGGCGTCCCAAATCCCAAATTATTTGGGATTTGAGCAACACGTATAATCATACCCCTAGAGGAGAATGAGATATTGATCTTCATTATATCAGGATTTACATTATATTTTGTAAGGTTAGTTATATCAAGTATATCGATGCGCATTTATTGTCCAAAAAAGATTATAATCTTTATCTTTATTTTCTGTTATATCACGAAATATTGCAAAAATATATTCTTATTTACCATAAATTATAACAAGTGATAATGTCTTTATTTTCTTGTTATATCACGAAATATAATGAAAATAAAATATCAATTTATTGTATCTTATTTACCATAAATTATATTATGAAATATAATTATTTAATACAAAATAAAGGAATATTTTTATTTACCATAAATTATAACTAGTGATATGTCTTTATTTTTTTGTTATATCACGAAATATAGTGAAAATAAAAAATAATTCTTATTTATTATGACATTTATTGATATAGAAAAGTGAAACATTTGAATAATTTTCTTATTGTTGTAAAAAGGAAAAAAAATAAAATTAAAAAAATATATAAGTGTAATGAAAAAGAACAGTTAAAAGTATCTTAAAATTTCAAAAAATTTAATTTTTAAAAAATGTCTACAAGTTATAAATGTCCTTATTGCAATATTCATTATTTTTCTAATTGTAATTCATATTCCCAACATGTAAATAGATGTATAAACCTTTATGATGTTAGTACAGAAGAATCCAATACAGAAGTTTCAGAAGTCACTGATATGTTATTAGATAATGATGATTTTAATCGTATAGAAGAAAGACAAAGTGTTCAAGAAATAGAAAACTTACCATCAGGTTCAGAGATAACAGATCTATTTGAATATGATGATTATGATGCTGATGCTTCAGTTTCATTAGAAGTTATCAGTAATATTCCAGAACGTTTTGAAGAAATTTTGTTCGAAAGTTCGCGAAATGAAGACTCAGATGTCGAAAATTTACAAAATGAANATTTCAAAAAATTTAATTTTTAAAAAATGTCTACAAGTTATAAATGTCCTTATTGCAATATTCATTATTTTTCTAATTGTAATTCATATTCCCAACATGTAAATAGATGTATAAACCTTTATGATGTTAGTACAGAAGAATCCAATACAGAAGTTTCAGAAGTCACTGATATGTTATTAGATAATGATGATTTTAATCGTATAGAAGAAAGACAAAGTGTTCAAGAAATAGAAAACTTACCATCAGGTTCAGAGATAACAGATCTATTTGAATATGGTGATTATGATGCTGATGCTTCAGTTTCATTAGAAGTTATCAGTAATATTCCAGAACGTTTTGAAGAAATTTTGTTCGAAAGTTCGCGAAATGAAGACTCAGATGTCGAAAATTTACAAAATGAAAATTCAAATATCGAACGTTTACAGAATGAAGACTTAGATGTCAGAAGTGAAAGTTCACGAAATGAAGATTCAGACGTTGAAGAGTTTCCAAATGAATCTTATGCCGATTTGATGACTCTTGTTACAAAATATAATTTAAATAACAAAGCCGGCAATGCAATTATCAAATTTTTTAATAAGCATTCCAATTTATCCATTTCTCCCCTTCCTAAAAATATCGAAATGGTCCGAAAGTATATGGATAAAATGAATTTATTACGATTATTATATTATAAACATTGTATATTAGTACATAATAATAAAGAATATTTTATAAATTATCAATCAGTTATAAAATGTATAGAAAATCTTTTATCAAATCCGGAAATTTCTCAGCTTTTTGTGTATGATTACAAAAAATTGGAGGTAAAAAATTTTATTCATTGTTTATACTGACACAAGTTAAAGATCACTAAACATATTATACATATTATTATAGATTGAAAATGAACAATTATATGGAGAACAATATACTGGAAACTGGTGGAAAAAAGCGAAAGAATCAATTCCATCGATAGCATACATTTTGTCCATTATCTTTTATTCAGATGCAACTACAACTGATACCTTGGGTAAGGGGTTACTTCATCCTATATATATTTCTCTTGGCAATATTCCCACATGGAGAAGAAATAAAGAAGATGCCAAACAGTTATTGGGATACCTTCCGATTTTATTTGCTAAAGATGAGAGAGAAAAAAAATCCTCTGAATTTAAAAAATTAGTTCGCGAAACCTTTCACAATTCTATTAAATTTCTTTTGGATCTATTATTTACAAATGATAATGATGATGGCGATGGCATTGAATTAAAAATTGATAACAAAATTTTCTGGTTTTTTCTGAGAGTTTCCACAATAATATGCGATTGGCCAGAAGTATATACTTTTTCGTTAACTTATAAATCAACAAATTCAAACTATCTTTGCTATTTTTGTCTAGTATCAAAAGAAAATTTAAATAATATACGTTAAGGGATAATCAGATGGTATTTTGTAACAAAGAAAATATGTTGCAATATTATAATAATGGTACAACTGAAAAAGCTAGTTTGGAACCAGTTTTCAATTATTTTTGGAATATTCCGTAAGTTTTCGTGATACTCTTTTATATTGTTGAGTACATTTTAACTTTATATTATTTTTAATTTAGAAATATAAATGTTTACGTTGCCACTGTACCCGATAGAATGCATCACTTAGATTTAGGTTTGTATCACTATCAAATAGAGTTTACTAAAAAATTATTATTTGAAGTTAAAGAAAGATTATTAGTGGATAAAATGAACTGGAGAATTACATTAATTCCGAGGCATCCGGAACTAAAAATATTTTCAGGAGGATTACAATCGATAGCTCTTTTAACAGCAGATAATTATAGAAATATTATGAAGGTGATGGTATTTGTAGTTGATGATTTATTAAATAAGGATCTTTCAGAAGTTTACGTGAAATGGAACGAAATGTACTTATTAAGTCGACAGGAAACGTTTAAAGAAAGTGATCTGAAAAATTTTCAGGAAGCAATTGAAAAATAGGCTAATCTATTTATTAAATTATTTGGTCAATTTTCGAATTTTGATTTTAAACTGCCAAAGTTACATTCATGGGTTTATCATATTGTTAATACTATTCGTGAATTCGGAGCTACAAATAGATATACTACTGAAACTTATAAAGCCTTACACAAGACTATACATGTTTCCAAAATTGATTTTGAATTTTTGAGGTATTTTGACTTTTTGAGATTTATGCAAAATCTATTCTATATATGGAAGTAAAAAAAGTACCCAGTTATGTATATCTTCAATTAAAGAATAAATCTGGGTGGTCAAAAAATTTCGGGTTTTAAGTAAAATAATTTCGTCTTCTATGAAAAACTATTTCGACTTTTTTCCCCAAAATTGCAATTTCGGGGCCCCAAAATAATTTTGCGTGCAAGTATACACAAGACATATGTCAAAATTCCATATCGTCTCAGTAATAAAAAAGATGTAGAAGAGCAAATGATGAAAACCGTAAATATTAATATAAATTATCATGTAAAATTATAAAAATAACGAAAAATCTCTAATAAAAAATTTTTCTATTTAGATACGGAAAAAAGCGATAATTAAGCAAAACGACTTTGAAAAAAAGTTCAAAACTCCACTCAAATTTAATTATTTTTCAAAGTTATTTGAATTTGATATTTCGGAAGCTTTTGAATTTATTGATAAATATAAAAATGAAACAAATTTAGATGAAAAAATAATAAAAGGCTTAGATCATTTTATTCAAAGTTTGGACTCATATTTTGATCTGTTTAAGATTTCAACTGCACAGGGTTGTCACATAAAAATATATGAATCTGTAACTTTGGAAAATCGTGCAATATTACGTACAAAAAACATGTTTTACAAGCGGCCATGGTTTAGTAATATCTCTGTAACTATGAATAATGAAGAACTTTTTGAATATTAATCTGATAATAGAATTTGTTACGCACAGGTATATATTATTACAATAATTCTAATTAATAAAATATGTAAATTATTTGACTTTATTTTATTTTATTTATTTAGACATTACTTATAACAGAAGTATTTTTAAAGAAAGAAAAATTATTGCATCTTGCACTTGTACAATGGTACGATTTTATATTTAAAAGAACTCCATTTGTTTATGGCTGTCCTTTGTTGAAATTGACGGAAGTATACAATTTTATAGAAATAGAAGCAATAGAAGATATAGTTCATATAGTTCCTCGATTTAATAAGACTAATGAATATTTAGTAAATAAATATCTATTTTAAGTTGTATTATTTCGGAATGTTCCGTATTATTATATTTTAAAAAAAAAATATTATTATTTTATATTAATAAATTCAATCTTTATTTTGCATTTATCCACATTATTTTTAAAAATATTATTTTATCTATATTTTTTTTTGAAAAAGAAAATAAATATAAATTATAATCATGTAATTAAATATAATATTCGAAGACTTTAGTATTGTTCAATTAAAAATCAAAAATTTTGTTGCTAATAATGAATATGATTTTAATTAATTTTGTAAGTTGCGGAAATATCTAATTATGAGTAATTTGCAGAGATGTAATATTATGAATTATTATTACATTTTAATGATAGTAATTAGATAATAACTATCTAATTGAGGGATATAATAATAAAGAATTTTGAAATAATTCATCATACTTAGATAGTAAGAAATAATATATAAAGAACTAAAATTCCGTTTTGTTTCTTTAAATATTTTTGAATATTTCTAATAATTTTAAAATAATTTTAAAATAATTTTAAAATAAATATAATAGTAAATAGTTTTTTAATTTAGAAAAATAGTAACAAAAAAAATGAATCAGAAGGAAATGAATCAGAAGGAAATGCTTTCATTTTATAGAAGAAATAAAAAAAAAAAGATGAATTTTATTCTGGTCTTTTGACTGGAAAATCAAAATTTGTTAAAAAGAATCGTAAACAATCTGCATTATCAACAATCCCAACAACACCCGCAGCAACAACACCAGCAGCAACAACACCAGTAGCAACAACACCAACAGCAACAACACCAACAACACCAACAATACCAACAATACCAATAGTATTAATAAAATCAGAAGAAGTTACAGAAGCATTTTCAAGAAAAAAGTAAAAAACAGTTGCTGGAGCTATAAAAAATTATTCTGATGGTAATGTTTCGAAAGTCTTTGAAAATATTTGCAATATACAAAAATTTTAAAACAATTCTTTTTATAGATAATTCTCCATTTACACATAAAGATGCCAATTATTTCCTAAATAAATTTGAAGAGATAAATAGCAGACAAATAGAAATGAATAATAGACAAATTAAGATAGAAAGAGAAATCTCTGACATATGGAAATTATTGGCATCAAGTGGAATCGAATCAGATTATATAATTGAAAATGAATTTATAAATGTAAGTGTTTACATTTGTTATAAAGTTTCTTTTATTGAAACATTTGTTATTAATTCAAAATACTTCGAAATAGAAATTTGTCCGGAAAGTTGCAAATTCTGCTATAGATAAAAGAATATATCCAGATGAAAGTTATTTAAAATCTGTTGCTGCTGGTTGTGCTGAATTGGAATTTCATGAATATTTCGGGAGTTGGGAAAACAAACGTTGGAGCTCTTATTATACAAAATATATCAAAGCCCTGTAAATTTTATTTGAATTACTTACTTAAATTATTTTAAATTATAATATTAAAATATAACGTATTGTTTTAAAAACTTTTAAAGTTATTAGCTAAACATCGAAGTCTAAGAGGGTCAATTGCGAATAGAGTAAGGTCTGCTCTTTTCGCAGTATTTGGAGAGCACGAACTTTCATATATTGATACAAAATCTGCTCCCCAAGAAATAAAGGAGTGGAAGGATTCGGAAAAACTAAAAAATGCGTATGAAAGACTTTATCAACGTATTGATAGTGATAAAGAAATGACCTGGTGTGCTAGGATCATACAAAAAACATGGCCAGATTTTAAAAAATTAACAAAAGAAAAAATTGCGTTTGGAATGGTGGTATGCCAATTATACATGTCGTCAAAACTATTGAATTGAGTCAGACGCAATTAAAATTGAGAAAAATTGGAGTTGAGTCAAGGCAAATTTTGATTTTTATTAGTGATTGACGCAATTAGTTGAGTAAGACGCAATTAAAAATTGAAATTTTAAGAGTTGAGTCAAGGTTAAATTAGTTTTGACAACATGTATAATGTTAATATATGTTGAATCCGAAAACTGAATCAATCAAAATCAATGACGAAAAGATACGCAAAATCATGAAAGTTAAAAAAGTAAGTAAGAAATATAAAAAAAAAATTTGATATTATATTAAATATTAAAAAATTTATTTTTTTTATAGAAAAAGCTAGAAGAAGATCAAATTATTGAGTTAGATAATGAGAAAGGAGAGGAGGAGAAAGAAGAGGAGGAAGAAGAGGAGGAAGAAGAAGAAGAAGAAGAAGAAAAGGAAAGAAAGGAAAGAGAAGAGGAATATGAAGATGAAGTTATATTTACAGGACAAAGCTTTCGGTCACGAAGTAATAGTCTTGTGTAATAATCTGAAATTTTTAAAATATAAATATTTTTAATTTTATTTTATTTAGTATTTTAGCATTTTTTATATTTTATTTAGTATTATATTTTATTTAGTATTATATTTTATTTAGTATTATATTTTATTTAGTATTGTCCGGTGCAAAAATGTAGATACATCAATATGTTAATATACAAAATTTTTTTTTATAAAATTAATATATGTATTTGAAATTTTATTTTGTTTTTTCATATTTTAAAATTTATTTTTCTATTATTTTTATTAAGATTCCCCCTTTACAAAAAAAATTTTACTATACATCAATTTCTTCAATATCAGAATTTTCATCATCACTAATATCCAAAATCACGTCATNACTTAAATCCCTATATTCTTCTGCCTTACCAAGTGATTTTCTCCAAAATCCAACAATAGTTTTAGAAGTAATCTTTTCTTTAAATGCATACAATAATTTGTCTCTAATAGAAAGAAGATTAGGATGAGGACCAGTCTTGGCAACCTCTCCTTTTACAATTGCCCAAATTTCTTCAATGGGTTGAAGTTCACAGTGGTATGGAGGAGTATAGAATAAGTTATGACCATACCTTTCAGCTATTTGATTACATGCAAAGGGTACGTTTGATTTATTTTGTTTTATTAATTCATATAGTTCTGCTTTACTGGAACCTTCTGGAATATTTATATTTTTTGACATTAACCATGAGATTAATGCATCTTTTCTTGAGTTTGATGATGGCACTTGTTCAACTCGACGTTTGTGATACCGAGCCCCATCCATGTGAATATCTGCTGATCCATATCGTTCATAAACATTGGAACAAAGCTTGTCAAAAAGGTCTTCAAAAATCTCAGCTGTAAAATTCCCGTGGTAGTCATTATGATTGGCTACAATATTAGAATTGCGAATAATTTCAGGAATTTCTTCCCAAGCATTTGCATTTGTTCGTTTTCTTCCTCTTGAAGAAGGTGGTTTAATTGATGGATCCCATAATAAAATGGAATTAGGTATAATTTCGCCATAAATTTTATTAGTGTTACTATTTCGCATTACAGCAATAGCTTCAAATATAATAATCAAAGGTCCATGCCCTGGCGAAGAGACAATCCCATGATATGGCACCCATGTGCGATTTGAAGTGTGATGTAAGTGACAATACGATTCATCCAAAAAAATTTCAGGTCTGTTGAGAACATTATTTCTGCCCTGCAAATTTCCAAAACGTTTTCTTAAATAAATGTTTCGAAAAGCTACATTTGCAAGGGATTCATGTAAAATATTTCGATGCTCACCACGGCCATAAAAATAGCCCAGACTATGCAATATACGAAGTAACTGCCATTTTGAAAGAACAAAATCTTTTTCAGCAAGTTTTTGACGTAATATAGGTGTTGAAAGTGGGGAACCGGAAGTGTTTGCTGATAAAACTAAGCTATGTATAACTTCTGCAATATTAGAATCAGGTTTTTCTTTAGGTCGGCCAAGTTTTTTATGTGTTGATAAATTCTCCTCATCATTTTTATTATATTCAGAAACTACTCGTACAACTGTAGCCTCTCCAATACCAAGAACCGTAGCAACTTGCTTGCGTAGTGTTAGGCTTTGAAAATGGTCTGGATTTTTTCTAGCATCCAAAAAGTATTGGTGAGTACTAAAAATCATCTGTCGTTCGCGACTAGTCAATGGACCTTTCCCTTGATTTACATCGACCATGGGAAAAAAAAACAGCCAATTAAATGTAAAAAATTTAAATTGAGAATCATACTTACCTTTTTTATAATTCAAAATTNCCATAAAAATAGCCCAGACTATGCAATATACGAAGTAACTGCCATTTTGAAAGAACAAAATCTTTTTCAGCAAGTTTTTGACGTAATATAGGTGTTGAAAGTGGGGAACCGGAAGTGTTTGCTGATAAAACTAAGCTATGTATAACTTCTGCAATATTAGAATCAGGTTTTTCTTTAGGTCGGCCAAGTTTTTTATGTGTTGATAAATTCTCCTCATCATTTTTATTATATTCAGAAACTACTCGTACAACTGTAGCCTCTCCAATACCAAGAACCGTAGCAACTTGCTTGCGTAGTGTTAGGCTTTGAAAATGGTCTGGATTTTTTCTAGCATCCAAAAAGTATTGGTGAGTACTAAAAATCATCTGTCGTTCGCGACTAGTCAATGGACCTTTCCCTTGATTTACATCGACCATGGGAAAAAAAAACAGCCAATTAAATGTAAAAAATTTAAATTGAGAATCATACTTACCTTTTTTATAATTCAAAATTTTCGTACCATTCAATTTGCGGGATTTCTATAATTGGTGAAATTTGTGTAGCAATTTTCGTGTATCTACATTTTTGCACCGGACAATATTATATTTTATTTATAAATATCTGAAATATTTTATGCTATAATTTATTATCATTCAAAGAATTCTGAGAATAATAAATTAAAAATAAATTTTTTTGCAATATATGATTTCTAGTTACGTATATTTCCGTAAATATTCATAAAAAAGTGCAAAAATTTATATTATAAAGATTTAAAAGTAAAAAATATTTTCGTAAAAAAAAATTAAGCTGCGAAAAAATTACAGAATTTTTCGAGGTGTAATAAATACGTAGAAAGTTACGAAATCTTGCGGAATTTTTTTGAGACGTAAGAAATCGGTAATTTTACGGGCGAAATTATTATGTATCGAAATCTTTCAGAGATATACGTAATATTACGGGGAAATCTCCATATAAATTATGGAAATTTTACATTTTGTAATAATTACGGAATATTACGCCTATACTTGCACGCAAAATTATTTTGGGGCCCTGAAATTGGTATTTTGGGGAAAAAAGTCGAAATAGTTTTTTATAGAAGACGAAATTATTTTACTTAAAACCCGAAATTTTTTGACCACCCAGATTTATTCTTTGATTAAAGATATACATAACTAGATATTTTTTTTACTTTCATATATAGAATAGATTCTGCATAAATCTCAAAAAGTCGAAATATCTCAAAAATCTAAAATCAATTTTGGGAACATGTATAATTACGCCTATTAAAATTTCCTGATGCAGTTTAAAGAAAGAGCGTCTGTAAAAAAATCGTGTGAAAATTTTTGGAAAACTTGTGTAAATTTTTGCAAATTTTCGTGGTGCAAAATTCCGCAAAATTGTGCAAAAATTTTTGCAAGTTTCCGGAAATTTTCATATTATTTTTTTTCACAGATGCTTTTTCTTTAAATCAGAATAATTTTGCAAATATCGATGTTACTGAGAAAAAATATATATCATTTTGTAACTAAGAACAAGGCCATTCTATTTATCTTAGAAACACCTTAGTAGAAAATTGCTCTATGTTTCAAAAATCACAAGCAAAGTTAAAAAAATAAAAAAAAACGTACGAAAATTTACGAAAATTTTTGACACCTTCAGAAACTTGCGCAAACTTTCGCAAGTTTCCACCTTATAAAATTTCCTGATGTTATTTATATTTGTTGATATAAAATCACGTTTAAAGTCATATGATTACATGATATGGTACACGACACTACTGTGTGATCATTATGTTTAATTGCATTAGAAATTGGAAATACAGGATGAATAACTTTTAAAAATTAGTAAAGGAATTGTAGAAGATAAAGATATAATGAAAATAAAGGTGTTTTTAAAGTTATTATATAGTAAGAAATTTAATGAATTTTTTTTTTCTTCTGTAAGATATGGTATTATTTAAAAAGTGATTGTAAGAAATATAGTTATTTAATTTTTTTCTAGAATAAACATGCATTTCTGAAAAGTTTAATTCTTGATAGTGGTTAATTGGATCTAATTATACAAAGTCAAAGAAAATTTCTAAAATAGTTTTTTTATAATAGAATTTCAAATTTTTTGATAACTTTTAATAAAGAAAAAATATTAAAAAAAATCTACAAAAGCCTATTTTGAAAACATGTAGAATTAGATGAGCATTAATTTATAATGTATATTTTAAATTTATTTAATTTTCCGAACTTAATTGACTTAATCATATTTGGTTAAATTCCTGGTTCAACTAGTTTTGTACATATGTCTTTTTGCATTTGCAAATGATCCACAAAACCTATTAATTTTTTATAATTGTTTACACTACCTGTAGGTGACATTATTAATTCAATCCAAGAAGATGACCAATAATATGAAATATGAAATATAAAATTCAATAATAAATATAGGAAAATTAACACTTTTTGATTTTTGTTCAAGATGAAGATAGTCCGGGGATAAAAGAAGTCATGAAATGATTTATTTTTGAAGCGATGATAATTGGGAAATAGTAGAATTTAGTTTATTTTTAGAAAATGAAAAAATGTATTAGCGAAGATTTAATAAAATGATTGAAACTATAAAAAATGGAATAATTAATAATTAATTAAATTTTATTTTATTTTCAATTTAATTTTATTTTATTTGTGTAAAGTTACACATTATTTTAGAACTATTTTATCTTTAAATGCTAGCCGATATTCCGATACATTTTCGTATATACCCAAAAAATTCTAAAAAACAAATATTATCTTACAAAAAAAAAATAAATATTTTTTGACATTTTATTCATTATATTCTCTTTCTTAATATCGCATTCTTAAATACAAAATGTCTCAATGGTTGAGAGCAGCAATCGATGGAGGACACATAATATTATTTGATTTCGACTCGTTTACTCAAAGTACGCCAATAGCTAGAGGCGCTTTCGGTGAAGTATCCAGAGCTTATTGGAATAGTGCAGAGAAAGTTGTAGCATTGAAAACTTTATATAATAATCCAGGCACAGAATTTGATCAATCGTTTGAAGAATTCATTAAGGAGGTAATCTAAGATAATAGAAGTTATTGTTTGTGGAAATGATGAATTTTGATATCATTGTAGGTAACTTGCAAATGCAGTAGCGGAAAAAATAATAATTTTTTTCAATTAACGTTAATTAAAATTTAGTTACGATTAATTCGTTCCGTTGACTTTCATGATAATGTAATAAGATTCTTCGGTGTAACTCATGGTAACAATTTTTAACAACTTTTATTCGTTAAAATTTCTGAATTATTTTATTTAAAAAAATAAATAAATAATTTGTATTTTTATATTAGATCCATCAAGTTTAAGATATTTTATGGTATTACAATACGCAGACGGAGGAAATTTAAGAGATTTTCTACGCAACAACCATGCGAAACTTAATTGGCCAACAAAATTAAGTATGGGAAAACAGATAGCAAGTGGTCTCAAGTGCATTCATGAACGTGGTATTGTACATCGAGATTTGGTTTGTATCTTTTACATATTTTTATTAATTTTTTATGTAAATTTTTATTAAATTTTTTTTTATAAATTTTTATTAGCATTCAAAAAATATATTGGTGCATGAAGGAAGAATGATGATAACAGATTTTGGATTATCAAAATCTGGTCAAGCAAATTCAGATTCTGTGGTAGTAGGAATGGCAGGTTATATGGAACCACGATGTTTCACAGATTCTAAATACAAACGTGACAAAAAATCAGACATTTATAGTTTAGGAGTATTACTTTGGGAAATATCAAGTGGTATACCTCCATTTAATAACCGGCAGATGTATGACATTACGCGCGATGTAGCAAAGGGTAAAAGAGAGAATCCTGTTGATGGAACTCCCATAGATTATTTAACTATTTATGAAAATGCCTGGAATAGTGATCCATCTCAACGATCTGATATAGAAGAAATTCGTAATAAATTAGAAAAAGTAAGATTGATTCCTGTATGGGAAGATCCTACAAAACAACATCCACAAATTCAAAATATTCAGATTAATAACAACCAAACAAGTAAGAATAATAATGCATAAAATATTCCACTCCACCTTATTACATTCCACAAAACTCAAATGAATTTTGTCAATTTGTAGGACCTTCCTCTTCAGGTGGTGATCCAAATCAGTTTGGTAGTTATGTTACTCCTCCGTCTAGCGGTAATAGTGGAAATAATAATAATATTCCTCATACTCCTTACAATCAACCACCTCAACCTCAATATCAAAATCAGTCTCAATATCCAAACCAGCCTCAATATCCAAATCAGCCTCAATATCCAAACCAGCCCTCACCAAACCTTGGTTACAATCAACAACAAAATTTCGGTAATAATCCTGGTAATAATCCTGGTAATAATCTTGGTAATAATCTTGTTAATAATATTTTTAATAATCTTTCTTTTTAGGTTCTTATCTTCAAAATCCTTCTATTCCAATGCAACAACAACAACCAAATATTCCAGCACAACAACAACCAAATCAACCAAATTATTATGGGGCACCGCAAAACCAAAATAGTAATTATCCACAAGTTCCTCCTTCCGTCCAACAGCCGTATCATCAAAGTCAAACGTATGGGTATTCTGCTTATAATAATGCGTATCCGCCACAGCAGTTACAGCCACCGCCACAACAACAACCACAACAACAACCACAACAGCAACCACAACAGCAACCACAGCAACCACAACAACCACAACAACCACAACTCCAACCACAACAACCACAACCACAACAACAATATTACGTTCCAAACCTGGCCTCCCAACAACCAAATCCTGCCGTAAATTTTGTTCCAGATCCAAGGACTAATTATACTAATTATCCACAAGGTTTACCCCAACAACAACCGATGTATCCTCCTCCGAATTCACAACAGATATATCCTCGCCCAAATTTACAACAGACGCCACCACCTTCTTCATCTTCGCGACCAAATTATCCTCCTCAAAATTATTCAATTCCTCAATCATCACAAAAGTCTAGTATGTATTCCTAATATATATATATTATATATTTATTTATTTATTTATTTTTTTGTTTGTAACATTTTTATTATGTTGAATATAAGTTATTAATGAAATTTAATTATTTTATTTCTTTTATTACTAAGGTCAAACTAACAAATCCAAACCTAAAATTAATATTTATTCCAAAATGATAACTTGTACTGACCTCCTTGCCAAATACGGAGATGAAAATCAAAACACGTCACTAAACCGCTGTAATGCTGCCTTACATGTTGGAGCTGAAGATGTGATAGGATTGCAATATCATCTCGATCATGGAGCAGCTGTGAATAGTAATTATGAATACAAAGGTTATAATGAACCATTGGTCCATATCGCATCCGCGCATTGTTCTGGAAAAAAATTAATAACTATGCTAAAAACTTTAAAGGCATATAATGCCGATTTTTCTTTAAAGAATAGAAATGCCAAAACTGCTCTTCATCGATTATATGAAAACAATAAGAAAAAAAATGTTCCTGATGATACAAAGTTTAAAAGACGTGTAGGACGAATTGCGGAAGCAATTAAATTATTATGTGAAAATAATTGTCTGGTAAATGCGCGTGATCCAGACAAAAGAACGGTGCTTTCATACTATTTGGTTGAACAAGATAAACAAGAATTAAGGCAACCTATAATCACGACATTGTTAGAGATGGGAGCTAACCCTAATTTACCAATTACTGTTGAATCAAGATATCAAACATTTTATGCTCCAACTGCTTTATTTATGGCCATACATTATGATTGGCCGATTGAAACTATAAAATTTATGTTGGAGAAGGGTGCTGATGCCAGAATCCGGGATACTAAAAAGAAGATGAATATTCTTTGTTTGGCAACTTTCGAAAAGAAGCATGATGTGATGCAATGGCTATTAGAGCATGTATATTGTTTATCTGAACCTGAAAGTATAAAGTTGGCCAAAAGATATGATTCAACAATTGTAAGCAAGAGTTCAACTCTTTTATATTCATGGCAATTTGATATTAATAAATCAAAGCGCAGATTAACAAAACAGCAAAATGTTGAGAATTATCCACCTGACCACAAAATAGATGAAGAAGATTTGGAAAAACCATGGTTCATTGAAGAAATTAAAAAGAAACATCAAGAAAAAGAAAACAAGAATGAAGAAAATAAAAACAAAGCAAAATAATAGTAAGTCATTTAGAGTAAGTTCACTTCTTTTATTGAGAATAGCTTTGTTGAATTAATCTACATAGTTAATTCCAATTTTGGATTTATTACTTTTATTTAATTATTTTTGGTATGGTAAAAATCAATTTATATTGCTTTAGATCAAAGCTTTTATTATTAAATGATAATTGAACAATTATATTCAACAATAATAAATATTTCTTTCATGAAATCAATAATAAAATATAATAAAATACAATAAAATACAATAAAATGTATAAAATACAATTAAACATAATTAAATATAATAAAATATAATAAAATAAAATATAATAAAAAAAAGCCATATAATAAATAATTTAGAGAATATACTAATAATTAATATATATCTAAAAGGTATATTTTTAATTTACAAAATGTCGAAATTGAATCCATTATATTTTAAATTCTTTATTCTCTTTATATAAGTAAAAAGTTAATTCTTTTAATATTGAATTAATATTTTCAAAATCTTATAATCTTTGATTGTTTTCAAAATTTTGGGTTATATTAGATTATAAAGTGTATTGTTTTTCAAAGATTTATAGATATTGGTTAATGTTGAAAGCTTTTTTGTGATTTGATTAATAATAAGTTTTCTTCAACTATTAAACAATAACCGAATCTTAATATTTTCAATATGGTTAGTACAAATTTTATAAATTTAGCGCAAAACAATGTTTCCTCTTATTTTCAGCAGTTCATCTTGAAAATATAATTTTCAAAGTTTGAAGATGATAAAAAGAATTCCATAATATGATGAAATCGAAAATTATCATTTCAAACTTAAAGATACTGCATATTTTTTTTTTTATTGAAGGTTAAAGTCGTTTCGTCAAGAGGTCCATGCATTAAAAAACTAATTATTAAAGATAAATCTAATAGAGGTTAATTACATATCGAAATCAAAATTTTCTTTTGTTTCTTTAATAAATAAGATTGATATTTAAAGTTACTTTTTACTAATGGTCTTAAAAATCTTTTCTAATTTTGACAAAATTTCGTGAAATCCTTTTTTTTTCTTTTAATGTTCAATTTTTTTTTTTTAACGGTTCATTTATAGTATCCTAATACGATAGATTGTACAATTTTAGAAGTACTTATTTTTTCTTTATTTTTATATCTTGATAAATTAATAAAATTATTTAACAAAAATCCTAAATAAAATAAAATTTTAAAATTTTGAATTTTATTTATATCAAAGAAACGAATCACGATAAGTAAAGTTTTAAGCATTTAATTAGTTTGATAATATTCTCTTTAAAGAAATTCATAAATTAACAATACAATTTATTTATAATATAATATTCTTTTGAGTGACAATTTTAAATTGAAATATTTAATAAACACTTTAATAATCTTTTAATCTAATTATCTCAAACAAGAAACATTCAAGTTTCCAAATGTACCTTAAAATGTATATTTTCTATCAAAACAGTTTTGATAAGTAATACTTAAAGTACAAATCTTTCTTTGATCTCAATGGTAAAGATTAATGTGTGTATACATATATATATATTTATATTTATATTAAATAAGATATATAATAAAATAATAAATAATTATTCATAATAAATGAAATAAAGAATGATGATTGTAAAAAGAAAATAGATCAAAACTTTAGTTATGTATAAATATGATTAATAATTCTTATTTCTATATTTTTATTTATAACATTCATATTTTTATTTTAT
Organism: Diversispora epigaea; assembly: GCA_003547095.1. Classification (NCBI taxonomy): domain Eukaryota; kingdom Fungi; phylum Glomeromycota; class Glomeromycetes; order Diversisporales; family Diversisporaceae; genus Diversispora; species Diversispora epigaea. The sequence goes on along the minus strand of PQFF01000116.1, from coordinate 82,430 downwards.
TTTGAGGAAAACTTGTAAAACAAAAAGGAAAGGAAAGAAAAGAAGGAAAAAAAGAGAGGAAAGAAAAAGAAAAAGAAAGATAAGAAAAGTTATGCGAAACAGTTCGAAATTCTTTTAAATATCAAATAAATTATTATCTTTAAATAATTAAAAAAAATCAGAAAGAAGATTTAGTAAAATTAAAATTAACAGTAAAAGAGATAACAAAAAGAAAGAATGATAAATTTAACAAATTATTAATTATCAAATTACCTATATTTTCGATTCTTTAATTTCCTATGTATAATGAGTATAACGAGTAGATTTTTATTTTAGAATAATTTCAATTCTTTTTAAATAATAAAAATAACAAATAATAAAAATTAAAATATAAAATATAAAATAATAAAAATAATAAAAGATAATAAATATTATAATAAAATATTATTTACATTGAAAAGTGATTCAAATTTACTTATCTTTTCTTCTCTTTCTCTCGTTGAAATTTCTGAAATCATCATGAATTCACAAGAAAAAATTCAATTATTATATTAAAATTATTGTATATTAAATTATTGTATTAATTAAAATCATTGTTATATTAAATTATTAAATTATTATTGTATTAAATTATTGTATTTAATTATTTTGTAATAAATTATTGTATATTAAATTATTGTATATTAAATTATTGTAATAAATTATTGTACTAATTATATAACACAAAAATCACAGGAAAAAATGTATTAACTTATTAACTTATTTATTTAATTATTATTTTTTTTTTTATTTTTTGTTAAACAGAAATTACATAACAAAAAAAAAAAAAAA
>PQFF01000116.1:29379-80947 GCA_003547095.1 Diversispora epigaea | reverse complement strand
AAAAAAAAAAAAAAAAAAAAAAGCAGTTGCAGAAATAAAAGTAAAAAAAAAGTAAAAGTAAGAGGAAAAGAAAATAAAATCAACGAATGAACAAACAAAAAGAATTATTTCATTTTTTTTTTTTTGACACACGAAAATAAAGAAAAGAAATAAAATGACCCAAGTCTAATTTTTAATCATACACACGCACACGCACGCACACACACACACACGCACACACACACATATTTATATATATAAATCCCCCCGAAGATATTTTAAATGAAAAAGATTGAAAAGGTAAAGATGTAGGAAATTTTTATATCAGAGTTATATATATATATAGAGAGAAATATATATTATATATATATATATATATATATATATATATATATATTTATATATTTTTTAATTATATAAGAATAATTTTTGGAATTACCAACATTTCAAGTAAGAAGAAAATAAAATAGACAAACAAACACACTTTTAATAACTTTTCCCCTTTCAACGGATTATATACAACATATTCAAAAAGAGTGAAAAGAGTAAAAAGTGAAAGTGAAAGAGTAAGGGATGAAAGAGTAAAGAGTAAAAAGTGAAGAGTAAAGAGTAAAAAGGAGTCAAAAAGGGTGAGGAACGAAGAGGGTCAAAAAGTAAAGAGTGAATAGGTAATATTACTAATGTACGTATTTTTTTTTGAAATTGTAGAACGATATCAATGAATGGAAAAAATAAAACTTGATTTTTAGTAATTCACCAATTATATAGAAGATATAATTTACTTCGACCGTTATATATATACATACCAATAAATAAATATATATAATTTCACTTTTTATGAACTTTTTGATGACGACGTAAGTTACTCATGACAGAAAATGGACGACCACAACCTTCTACTGGGCATTTGAAGGGTTTTTCACCGGTATGAGTATAAGAGTGTGTTGTCAATGAACTTGGACGAGTAAATCTTTTTTGACAAACTTCACATTTATATCTTTTAGGAGTTTGAGATACAGTCTTTGTACTAAAAGTACTCGTCATTGTAGCTGTCGTAGGTGCCGTCGTCGTCGACGTCGTCGTCGATGTCGTTGTATTATTATTATTATTATTAGTAGTAGAAGTATTGGTGATAGGTGGTAGTGGTGGCTGTGATGTTGGTGCTGTTGTTGTAGCTGTTGCTACTACTGGTGATGTAGATTCTTGAGTTGTCGTTGTTGTCACTTGCATCTTTTTGATAATAATATAATAGTAATAAAGTAATATAGATATTAGATAATTTTTAGAGGAAAGAGTTGTTGTTTAATTATGGTATAATGTCAATCATTACACATTTGTTATTTATTGGGACGATCAAAAGTATCAAAGTATCAAAGAATGCGCAGGTGATAAGAATATGATTAATCAAGTGGTACGACATTAGATCGTCAGTTGATCAATCCCGATGATTTTCTCGTGTAACGTTTACAACTAACGATTAACGAAAAGATTAGTCATTTTTTTTTCCTACCCATAATAAAATCACATCAATTATATCACATTATATTAATTAATTATAATTATTTATTTTATTGAAAAAAAAAAAAATAGTATCAAATAAAATTTAACCACTTAACCGAATTGGGTTATTTGAGTATTCTAATGAGTGGGAATTCCCCAATAGAATTATGATGAACAAGTATTTTGACGATTAGTTGTATTAGTGTGTTGTTGGCTGATTTTTTATAAAGAAAAGATCTGCAAATGACGAAGATTTAACGGAACGATCTTTTTAGTAAAAAAAATTTTATTCTACCAGTTATTATAAAATATAAATTTACAAGTAAATAATATAAATATAATATATATTAATATCAGAATATAAATATATATTAAAAAATATATTTGATAATAATCGATATTATTTATTTTATTTTAATTTTCGTAAAGGAAAAAATAAATATTTTATTTGTTATTTTACTATCTCGATTTAACTAACATCTTATGATAAAAAATATTAAAAGAAAAAAAAAAAGGTAAAATTTTCAGATAATGAATGAATAAAAAGATTGTGAAGATGATGGAATTTTGTTGATGGAATTGATGGAATGTTTCAGATGGTGAAAATGGTGGGTTTAAATACTTTATTTCCGATCTTCGTGTGAGGAATAATTGGTTAATTATATTTATTTGATTTATTTGATTTATGTGATTTAATTGCGCGCTTTTTTTTTTTTTTGATAGACTGTTTTACAAACACGCTTTATATAACTTTATATAACAAATGTGGAAAATCTTGTATAATGCAAATATTTTTAATTTTACATTCAAGATTTTTAAAAGTTGTTAAAAAAAAAAAAGGTGGAAATTTCTCAATAACATGTTGTTTAAATAAGATAGGAGGAAAAATGTTAATAAGTAAAAGTTGACATTTATTTTTTAAATTTGTAGTAATAATAAGAAATATTTATTCAAATTATTTAATTTATTTAATTTCAAAAATGTAAATTTTATATCATGGGATTTGAAGTTTTTTTTTGATTGGTTGACGTTCGTACAACATCCACATTTTTTTTGATAAAGTCGAATTTCTATTTGAAATTATTGGACCTTCTCTTTACCTTGTGTTTAAAAGGTAATCATCCATCAACTACTTTTTGCAAACATTATTAATTTTGAGTGATGGATAATAATGGATAATAATGGATAAGAGTGGAATGAATCAAATGAAAAAAAAAATTGATGTAATTCGATGAATTTTTTAAATGACTTGNTTTTTTTTTTTTTTTGATAGACTGTTTTACAAACACGCTTTATATAACTTTATATAACAAATGTGGAAAATCTTGTATAATGCAAATATTTTTAATTTTACATTCAAGATTTTTAAAAGTTGTTAAAAAAAAAAAAGGTGGAAATTTCTCAATAACATGTTGTTTAAATAAGATAGGAGGAAAAATGTTAATAAGTAAAAGTTGACATTTATTTTTTAAATTTGTAGTAATAATAAGAAATATTTATTCAAATTATTTAATTTATTTAATTTCAAAAATGTAAATTTTATATCATGGGATTTGAAGTTTTTTTTTGATTGGTTGACGTTCGTACAACATCCACATTTTTTTTGATAAAGTCGAATTTCTATTTGAAATTATTGGACCTTCTCTTTACCTTGTGTTTAAAAGGTAATCATCCATCAACTACTTTTTGCAAACATTATTAATTTTGAGTGATGGATAATAATGGATAATAATGGATAAGAGTGGAATGAATCAAATGAAAAAAAAAATTGATGTAATTCGATGAATTTTTTAAATGACTTGGTTTATTATTTAGATAAGATAGCGAAGATGCTTATGCCAAAGCAAAACCGCAAACTTATCTACGAAAGTCTTTTCTCAGGTTAGTTATTTAAGTTGAGAGCTTATTTTTTTCTTTCGCAACAAGTAAGATCATATAATTAATATAATTAATGGAATTTGTTCAAATAATTTCTAGAGGGAGTATTAGTTGCCAAGAAGGATTTCAATGCACCTAAACATCAAGATATCGATGTTCCTAATCTTCATGTGATCAAAGCTTGCCAAAGTCTTCGTTCTAAGGGTTACGTAAATACCCGATTTTCGTGGCAGTATTATTATTACTCTTTAACTAATGAAGGCATTTCATATCTGAGGGAATATTTACATTTACCTCAAGAAATTGTTCCGGCTACTCTCAAAAAACAAGCTCGACCTGCTGGTGGTGGGAGGGGACGTCCAGGTTAGTACGGAATAAATAATAACTATCTATTAATTATTAATAATAATTAATATTAATAATTAATAATAATAATAATAATTAATAATAATAATAATAATAATAATAATAATAATAATTAATAATTAATATAATTAATAAATAATAATGATTTATTAATTATATCAGAATCAGAACGGGATTCTGGTGCTTATCGACCTCCACAAAGTCGTGGTGACCGTGGTGACCGTGGTGATCGGGGTGACCGTGGCGACCGTGGTGATTATCGTCGACGCGATGAAGAAGGTAAAAAGGAGGGAGCTTCTAGTGACTTTAATCCTGTATTCAAAGGTGGTTTTGGTCGCGGACGAGGACGTTCAGATTAGCAAAAAAAAAAAATATATAATAATAATAATAATAAAGAATAATTTTTATTTCTTATATTCATCAATAAATTCATAAAAATATCAATAACCAATAATCTATATTGTTCAATATATTCCTTTTTCATATTCAAAAAAGTTGTTGACTGAAATTATTTATTATTTTGATTCCAAAAAAATACAATTGAAGTAAACTTAGTGATGAATTTATTCTCGTTATTTTACACTTGTAAAGTTTAAATAAAAAAAAAAAAATAAAGATGAAAACAATGGTATAAATTACCCAAGTTTAATTATTTCAATAACATTAATTACATTTCCAAAATTTCATATTATTATTAATTTATTGAACATTTACCATTTTTATAGATAATCTTAGATAATAAATATAACAATTATTATAATGTTTATAACATTTATTAACATTGGCTAATTATTTATGTGTAAATTTTTTTTAAATTTTTTTTAACTAATTGTTTTTTTAACTAATGATTTTTTATCTTTTTAAAAAAACAATTTTATTAATGAAAATTATAAATAACAAATTCAATAATAGTTATACAGAAAAATGGCATAAATGTGATTCATGACTTATTAGTGCCAAATGTTCAAAAAAAAAAAAACCCATAATCCAAAAAATGAAAATATGAATTAATCAAGGAGAATGTTTAAATGTTTTCTTAAATAATGACAAAATATATTAGAGTGGGGAGAAAATCTTAGAAATTTTTAAATCCACAAAATAAAAGTTCTTAAATATGACTCATCGTCAAAAAGTTGTTTAAGAGTTGTTCAAGAGTTGTTTTAAGAGTTTTAAAAGTTGTTAAAAGTTGATTGACACCAACATCCTTTTTTTTTTTAATCATCACTTTTCAATATCACTTTTCAACCATGTCAACCATGATTCTTCCCTGCAGATCTAAAAGAGCGTTATTATAACTATTTAATTCTTATCATGAAAATCGATCACAATAGTAGATTAGTTCTTTTCCTCAATCACAAAAATTAATTCTTCATCTGCACGCGAAGAATTACCTGATGCGGGTGATCCAGCAAGATAATTTTCATATTTCTTAATGTGTTGATTTTCACCATTTAAAGTTTTATCTATATTTAAATCAACTACCGCAGGTCTTTCATGTTTTATCGAATTAGAATTTGATTCTTGATATAATAAATCATCATTGTTTTGAGTTTCCAAAGTAGAAGGTGAATTCAAATGATAAGCCGAATAACCACCCATATTCCCTTTACCTATACTCGTCTGAGGTATTCGAACTGGTAAAGGCATTGTTTCTGATCGGGTCATTGATTCGGGAGGTCGTTCAGTGGTAACATTTTCAGAAAGACGCGATGGTACATTAGGATGATGATGCGTCAATGATTTACTTATAGAAGACATGGTTGAAGATGATGATACCGATCCACTTGAAGTGCCAAGTCCTAATCCACCTGGTGGTTCTAGATTATTTTGTAAATTCATTGAAGTCATTGATTCTGGTAAATTATTATGTGTCTCTTTTAATTTTTGGAAACGGGATAATTGTATCTGAATTAATAAAAATATAAATTATTTCAATTATTAAAAATTCAATTATTTCAATTTAATGAAAAATAATATACAATATTATATATATGTATATATACCTGAGTTCGACCAGACGGATTTTGCCCTGAATTATTGGCATCGTCCAATCCGGTTGGGCTTCTGCTAAACATTTTTAGTGGTTCACGTGTATTTATCATTTGTACAAATTCAGCCACATCATCATCCGGATCAAGTGATGCAAAGAACGACGACTAAAAATTAAATTATTAAATAAAGGATTATATTTTATTTTCATTTAAATTCGAAAATAATTAAGAAAATAAAATAAAATAAAGAAATAATAAATTTTATATAACTAACTGAATTATATGATCCTCGGTCACTAGTTGAACCGTCACTCTTATTCGTCAAACTTGACCTAGAATATCTTCGACCCGAAAAACTACCATCCCGTTCCCTTGTAGTAGAGCCACCAGATCTTTCATACTTTTGATGATTGAAGCTAGATGAAAATTTTGGAAATCCACTAGGGCTTCCTACTGAAGAAGTCGATCTTACTGAGGAAGATAATGTCTGCGCACCACTATTAATGGATAGAGGTCTCGTGGAGGGTGATTGATAAAGGTTACGTTGTTGAAGAGACAATTGAGATGGTGAACGATGTAATGGACGATCATAAAATGTTGGTGATGGTGGATTTGTTTCATGGTTTATTGGTGTAGGTGATAAAGATGGTGATTTAAATGGTTGCACCATGGTAACATTAGGTCGTGTTGCTGACATAGAAGATAATGTTGGAAATAGAGGTTCACGCTGAACATACACATACATATACATATACATAAATATATAAAAAATATATAAAAAATAAATAAAAAATATATAAAAAACATATAGAAAATATATAAAAAATATATAAAAAATATATAAAAAATATATAAAAAATATATAAAAAATATATAAAAAATATATAAAAAATATATAAAAAATATACGCGTATTACAACAACTCTTCCAATAGATTTTCTTTCAAAAATATAAATAATAATTGAAGGGAAAATTAATACCTCATTTCGTGACGTACTCGACCTCGATATAGCTGGTTCTAAGGAAGCGTTAGATAGACGTCTTGAATCTGGTGACTTAAATGATAAAGACGGGGCAGACAGATTTGATTGACCAGGTCCATAAGTAGTAGAACGGGATGGAGTATATATTTTAGGAAAAGTAAGATCATTATTGAGATCTGGATTTGATCTTGGAGAACTAAGTGATCTAGTAGGCAAAGTTCCACCAATTAAATGACTATTTGTAAATTGTGGAGATGAACTCAAATAATTGAATCCAGTAGGAGGAGTCTATAATTTATTATTTTTTAGCAATAACGTGATTAAAATATATTTAAAATGTGATTAAAATTTTATAAAATTATAATTTATTTAGACTACAATACAAACATCCATTCTAGTTGGAACACTATTACGTCTTTCATCTTTCTCTTGCTTTTGTTGTTGTTCTTGTTGATAATAACGTGCCATTGTGGGTGTAAAATAATTTTCGTCCATGTCAAATATGAATTTTGAACTTAATAATGTTTCAGGTTCATCAACATGAAATTCACAATTTGTTCGATATAATACTTTGAGAGATAGGACACTATAGAATTTAATTAATTAATTAATTAATTAATTTATTTATTTATTAATTTAATTAATTAATTAATTATATTTTATATTTATTAACTATTAATCTTACCCTAACGGTGTGTCAATAGAACTAAATTTAAATTCTGATGCAGTAGATCTACTTTCTCCCTCTATTATTGGTATATCTTTAAAAAAAAAAATCACCGAGAAATTAAAATATTAGAAATTAAAATAAAAATAAAATAATAAAATAATAAAATAATAAAATAATAAAATAAACAATTACCTATTCCAACATCACGTCGGGTGTTATTATTGGATGGTAATACAAATCTATACCCAATTTTCAAAGAATTAAGCTTCATTTTTCTTATTCTCTTGTGTAATCGATAAGCTGGTAATAACCTAACAAAGGAATGTAAAGAACGAAAAAATGCAATAGATTTCTTATAGACAACAGGGAGATCTGGCAGTGGATCAGGTAATGGATGACTTTATTGATGATAATTAAAAAATCATTTATTTAAAATAATGAGAAAAATGAATTTTTTTTTTTTTAATACAAATCAAAAAAAAAAAACAATAGAAAAAGAAAAGAAAAAAAAAAGTTACGAATATATATACAAACTTTTAAAAATCATGCTACCTTAAAGTCAACTGCCAACTTTCCAACATGATATTCTTTGTGATTTTGTTATTTCCATNAATAAAATAATAAAATAATAAAATAATAAAATAAACAATTACCTATTCCAACATCACGTCGGGTGTTATTATTGGATGGTAATACAAATCTATACCCAATTTTCAAAGAATTAAGCTTCATTTTTCTTATTCTCTTGTGTAATCGATAAGCTGGTAATAACCTAACAAAGGAATGTAAAGAACGAAAAAATGCAATAGATTTCTTATAGACAACAGGGAGATCTGGCAGTGGATCAGGTAATGGATGACTTTATTGATGATAATTAAAAAATCATTTATTTAAAATAATGAGAAAAATGAATTTTTTTTTTTTTAATACAAATCAAAAAAAAAAAACAATAGAAAAAGAAAAGAAAAAAAAAAGTTACGAATATATATACAAACTTTTAAAAATCATGCTACCTTAAAGTCAACTGCCAACTTTCCAACATGATATTCTTTGTGATTTTGTTATTTCCATTTGAACTTGAACTACTACCATCTAAATTATTTAAATCTATCCTTCGTCTTCTTAAAATTTCATCTGTCAACACCAAAACCTGATTTTTGCTCAACTCTGAAGTATCCAAATAAAATTCTATGTTCATAGGCAATGGGGAGGTCCCCATATAAGGTTGTGCCATTTGACGCCAATATTTGAGATCATCTTTATAGACATCTGAGTCCCATAACTCTAGATTGAACTATATTTTTTATATGTATATTATACATATATATATAATTTATATTTAATAAAATTTTATTTATAAAAATTTATTAAAAAAAAAAAAAAGAAAAGTTTTTTTTAATCTTTAGATCTATAAATCACTTAATTCATTAAAAAAAAAGTTATTTAAAATTTATTTAATAAAATTATTTACAATCTATTTATTAGAAATAATTGAATTCTTAAATACTTAAAGAATGGTAAAATATGTTAAAAAAAATATAATAAAATTTATTTAATTATTTGAAATATAAATATTTAACCTACCCATTTATTGGGCTTTTTTGAATGATACGCCGTCTGGCGTATTGTCAAATTAGTATTTTGTGAAGTTTTCCCATTATTTTGTATATCATATTCTACGAGACGCGCCTGAGTGATTATTTGAGTAACTTTGGTATAAAAGTTCTGATTTCAAAATGTTGTTGCATAATTAATTTAACAAATAAATTTATAAATTTATAAATTATTGGTTTTTTTTTTTTTTTTTTTTTTTAATACAAATCAAAAAAAAAAAACAATAGAAAAAGAAAAGAAAAAAAAAAGTTACGAATATATATACAAACTTTTAAAAATCATGCTACCTTAAAGTCAACTGCCAACTTTCCAACATGATATTCTTTGTGATTTTGTTATTTCCATTTGAACTTGAACTACTACCATCTAAATTATTTAAATCTATCCTTCGTCTTCTTAAAATTTCATCTGTCAACACCAAAACCTGATTTTTGCTCAACTCTGAAGTATCCAAATAAAATTCTATGTTCATAGGCAATGGGGAGGTCCCCATATAAGGTTGTGCCATTTGACGCCAATATTTGAGATCATCTTTATAGACATCTGAGTCCCATAACTCTAGATTGAACTATATTTTTTATATGTATATTATACATATATATATAATTTATATTTAATAAAATTTTATTTATAAAAATTTATTAAAAAAAAAAAAAAGAAAAGTTTTTTTTAATCTTTAGATCTATAAATCACTTAATTCATTAAAAAAAAAGTTATTTAAAATTTATTTAATAAAATTATTTACAATCTATTTATTAGAAATAATTGAATTCTTAAATACTTAAAGAATGGTAAAATATGTTAAAAAAAATATAATAAAATTTATTTAATTATTTGAAATATAAATATTTAACCTACCCATTTATTGGGCTTTTTTGAATGATACGCCGTCTGGCGTATTGTCAAATTAGTATTTTGTGAAGTTTTCCCATTATTTTGTATATCATATTCTACGAGACGCGCCTGAGTGATTATTTGAGTAACTTTGGTATAAAAGTTCTGATTTCAAAATGTTGTTGCATAATTAATTTAACAAATAAATTTATAAATTTATAAATTATTGGTTTTTTTTTTTTTTTTTTTTTTGAAACAAGATAAAGTATTAAAGGCAAAAGACTTCTAGTAAAAAAAAAAGTGATCTAAAAAGAAAAAAGACAAACCTGAACGATCTGGTCTGCCTTTGATTGTCTAGGGAGATTTGGAAGTGATGAAGGAGGGGAAGCTGATAATTGTGAGGAAGACGAGGAGGGAGTTCTGTGCATGTCATACATGCGGCATCAAGTTTGCTTTTGTGTATTTAGTAAATGACGGAAGTTAAAAATCTTACAGCGAGATCTCCATTTAGACACCTGAGTATCTTCTTTATTTATACGATGTTCCGAACAATAAAAAATAATAGAAGATATTTATGATATTGTGATAAGGATGAAAAAGGAAAAACTGACAAAATGACTTTGCAAATTTTAAAGAAGGAAATAACTTTAATAGCAAAAATGATGGTTTATTTTCTAAGAATAAACTTCCTACGAATTGTACAGTAATTTAGTGGGGGAGTGGGGGGGAATTTACATTGATTTTAACTCAGAAGAAATTTAATCCACCCAAATCAGGAAATATGAAAATCTACAGTTATCTGTGTGGCGCATACAATAATAATAAAAATCCCTGCCAAATTGCCATGTCTTATTGTATTATTTGTATTAAAAAAAAAATTGTTGAAATGCATAATCTCATCCCATTATAATAAATATGCGCATTCATTTTCCGGCGCAGTAGTAAAAAAATTTTATTTATAAATGAAAAATAATCTAAATATATTTTATACCATTTATACATATTACTACATAAATATGTGAACGTAATTCTTCTAATCAATTCTTTCTGATTGTACTGCCTACATGCGTTGAATTTACATGTGTAGCAAAATCAAGACTACTTTCCGTTTCTGATCGAGAATATTCCAATGGTGAGATATTAACCAGCATCAGAACCTTGGCTTTCCCACCTTATAAAAAATTTTTGAATTTTTTAATATATATATTTTTAATTAAATGAAACTATGCATAAAATGATTAACATTAAAAATTTGAACTTTACCAAGAGAATTCTTTAAAAGCCACGTTAATGGTGAATCACGGAAGTTTACGTGACTTGAATCTTTCCTAATTCCTTCAATTACTGTTTTAAGGTGACTTAAACTTGAGTTGATATGTTTGGCTTCTTGTAATTGATTCCCTTTAGATTCAGATTTTGAGAGTCGTTCTGAACCTGCCAAGTCAATCAAATTTAATGATCCAACTCTGGTTTCATTTAAATTTTCATTGGTTCCAATTAATCGAATCATAAACACACTATGACTGCGTGAAGAACGTGCGTTACACTTTGTCGCAGCTACTGCCCGATTTTGGGTGGCCGCTTTTAAAACTCGATTGAGAGTTTCAGGTGAATCAAGATTCACTATATAAGATAAAAAAAATATATATATATATAAAAGATGAATATGTATTACTTAAATTTGTTTGATTAAAATTAAATACTTTACCAGTCCTTGCGTTTAGAATTTGAGTTGTTCCTGTATTCTCGTCATGAGCAGTTTTATATTTTATGTTACTCGATGATGAAGGATTAATAGCAAGTAAATCACGAATAGAATCATTATAAATTTCTATAAATTGTCCTTCCATTTTAAATTTCCAATGTTGTGCCTTTAGATTTTGCATAAGATCATAAATCAAACCAACTGCACGTGGAATCATTCCCTCAGTTTCAGGGGTTGGGTCAGAGGGACCTGCCATCGTATAAGTCTTTCCTGCTCCAGTTTGTCCATAGGCAAAAATACATCCATTATATCCATCCACAACTGATTGAACTACATGAGAAACTTCATTGAATACATCTTTTTGTGTTGCTTCATGATCAAATACTTGATCAAATTCATAATCTTTAAATTGTTCTCTTTTCTTTCCCAAATAATTAATTTTAATTGAAGCAATGGAAATCCTTTTATTGACTGGTAATTCTTTAGGAAACTTTAAAACAGCAAGATCATTACTTTCTGATGGAAGAGGTGGACGTACGCGACAAAAAACACGGATATTTCCTTTAAGATCTTGAAGGAGATTATGAAGATCCCGTCTTTCACGTTCTCGATCTTGTAAATTGCTTGTCAGTTCCTGAATATAATTTGAATTACTTTCGATGGTTTCAGCTTGTTGTTTAATAGTATTCTGTTTTGTTTCTAATTCATTTTTATGTGAGTCAATTTTAGAAATCAATTCTTTTTTCTCGACTAATAAAATATCGGTTTGTTGCATTACGGTTTCAATTTCGCCTTCAAGTTCTTTCCTATGAGCCTGTACCTCAATAATTCTTTGATTTTTGTTTTCGATTTCTTCGATATATTCTTCTTGTGCGCGTCGAATTTCTTGGATTTCATTTTGTTTTTGTGCGTTTATTGTGGCATAATATTCTTTCTCTTTATATAACTCTTGAAGGTGAGCTTTAAGTGCAGCGCTTTGTTCTTTTAAGATTTTAGTTGGGGAGGGTGGTAAGGGTAGGGGGGGTGGAGGGGGTGGGTATTGAATACGACTACGAACGTTTTTGAATGAACCATTTGTCGGTGGTGCTTTTTTAGTGTAACTCGATTCAAAGGGGATTGAGCGACCATTTGATAGGGATGCTTTTTGAGGAACCGAACGCACATTTTTATTTCCAATAATAGAAACGGTATTTTTCTTCTTCAAAGAAAATGAGGAATTCTTATTTATGGCACCAGGACGTTTTCCTTCAGTAGTTCCCACGAGTTTTCTTAAAGGTGCCTGGGCATTTTTAATTTTACGTGGAGAATTTAGAACGAACTGAATACGACTTGTAGGAAGTCTAGAGGCTTTACGGTTGTTCGCAGACATTTCAAAATATGTTTTAAAGAAAGACTAGTAAGTACAAGTAAGGTAAAGTAAAGTCCTTTTTTTGTTTATTTACGAAACAGGAATGACAACACGCGAATCTTTAAATAGTCGATAATCTTGTTAACACATGATCCGTAATTTTCTTTAATATAATTGGTTCAAAAATATTTTTTATGTGTGTGTGTGTAGGTCTGCTGCGCCACATACATGTTGTGACAGAATTTATCGAGCATCTAATCTCATCGAATATCTCGAATTATCCAACTTTTAGTTGAAAATGGTAAAATTATGGTTGCGAGCAGAAACTAAGCCGAATGAGCATCGTTCAGCGTTGACACCTTCGACTTGTCAAATTTTACTTCAAAAAGGTAACCTTTACGTTATACATACTTTTAAAATGGTATAAAATTACAAATTCCACTGATCCGTTGCTCTATATCTTTTTTTTAAAGGTTTCCAAATTACAGTTGAAAAGTCTACAGAAAGAATATTCGAGGATGAAGAATTTGAAAAGTAAATTTATTAGATAATAAACTTAATTTTTAACTTGAATTTTAAGTATTTAATTTTATTTTATCAATATGACAAAAAAAAAAAAAAAAGGGTTGGTTGTGTTTTAGTTCCTACCGGAACTTGGAAAACCGCACCATCAGACGCATACATTATAGGTCTTAAAGAACTACCAGAGAATGATGATTCGCCATTATCACATGAACATATTTTCTTTGCGCATTGTTATAAAAATCAAGCTGGTTGGCAAGATATTATAAGGAGATTTGTNAATCTCATCGAATATCTCGAATTATCCAACTTTTAGTTGAAAATGGTAAAATTATGGTTGCGAGCAGAAACTAAGCCGAATGAGCATCGTTCAGCGTTGACACCTTCGACTTGTCAAATTTTACTTCAAAAAGGTAACCTTTACGTTATACATACTTTTAAAATGGTATAAAATTACAAATTCCACTGATCCGTTGCTCTATATCTTTTTTTTAAAGGTTTCCAAATTACAGTTGAAAAGTCTACAGAAAGAATATTCGAGGATGAAGAATTTGAAAAGTAAATTTATTAGATAATAAACTTAATTTTTAACTTGAATTTTAAGTATTTAATTTTATTTTATCAATATGACAAAAAAAAAAAAAAAAGGGTTGGTTGTGTTTTAGTTCCTACCGGAACTTGGAAAACCGCACCATCAGACGCATACATTATAGGTCTTAAAGAACTACCAGAGAATGATGATTCGCCATTATCACATGAACATATTTTCTTTGCGCATTGTTATAAAAATCAAGCTGGTTGGCAAGATATTATAAGGAGATTTGTTAAGGGTAATGGAATAATTCTTGATATGGAATTTCTAACCGATGAAAAAGGTAAATGTAATATAATATAATATTTCAGGATTAAATATTATTGTTATGAATTTGTTATATATTTATTTTTACACTGTTTTTTTTTGGTACGTTTTAGGTCGTCGTGTAGCTGCGTTTGGTTATCATGCAGGTTTTGCGGGTACAGCTTTGGGGATCGATGTATGGTCTCAACAAATTCTTAATCCAAAACAAAAATATCCATCAGTTGGATTTTATCCAACAGAAGATAAACTGATTTCATATATAAAGAATAGATTAAAAGATGCAAGTAAGTAAATTAAATTTTCTTCAAACTTTTTTAAATTAAATTAAATAAAAAAACTAATAAATATATATAAATATTTATTTTGTTAGTTTTACAAAGAGGATATTCACCGCGTGTTATGATCATAGGTGCTCTTGGTAGATGTGGCATAGGTGCAAGTGATTTTGCACGTAAAGTAGGAATTCTTGAGTAAGTCATAATAATAATAATAATAATAATAATAATAATTTTATAATAATAATTTTAATAATTTTAAATTGTATAAAATTTTATTTTATTTTTAGAGAGAATATTATTATGTGGGATATTGAAGAAACCAAAAAAGGAGGACCATTTCTTGAAATTTTGGAATCTGATATATTTGTTAATTGCATATATCTTAATAAAAAAATACCACCATTTATTACAAAAGAATTACTTGACGATTCAAGAAAACTTTCGGTTATTGTAGATGTAAGTTGTGACACCACTAATCCTAATAACCCACTTCCAATTTATAGTGTCAATTCTACATTTGATAATCCAACAGTTGAAGTGGAAACAAAGTAAGTTTTTTAAATAATTATTTTATATATATTTAAAATTTAAAATTTATTAAATTTTTAATTTATTTATTTTAAAAAATTTATATTATTATTATTATTATTATTATTATTTTATTTATAGAAATCCTCATCCTCTTGAAATTATTTCCATTGATCATTTACCAACTTTATTACCAAGAGAAAGTAGTGAACAATTTTCTCGAGATTTACTTCCCAGTTTAATTCAATTATCTGAGCGTAATACTGCAAATGTATGGATTGGCGCAGAAAAATTATTTAAAGAAAAGGCTTCTCTTGTCGAATCATAATTTATTTATTTCTTTAAAATAAAATTATTTATATTGATATCTAAACAAGACAATGAATAAAATTCTAATAATATTATTATAAACATATAAAATAAATCATATAAATCATTGCTCAATAAAGTTTATGCATCTCATCTTTTAAATAATAAAAATTTTTAAGCATATTTTTTAGTGTTTTTTTTTTTTTCATCTATTTCTTTTTCCTTGTCCAATTTCTATAAAGGTAAAGTATTTAAGGAGGTAAATTAAAGAAGGTTTTCATTTATTTTTTTGATAGTTAGGTTTTATCAAAATGGTTTAAAGTGTAAAAATCTTTATTTTTATTTTTGGTTATACCAAAATGAAGTAATTACCATATAAAACCCCTGTGTAATCATCACTTTAAAGAAAACAAATCCTTGATATGCAACCTCTTTACAATTGTGTGATTATATAGAAGTCCCACTGTAATATATCTAAGAAATATTATAAAAGTGCAAAAATAACAATATATATTTCATATTCTTTAATGCCCATTGTATTAGTCATGTGTCAAGTATTAAAAGTTTGTTCTTCCTATTATAATAATAATACATTCGGATAGGTATATTTTATACATTTTTGTCAATGAATTATACCTTTTTTAGTTTTTATTTGAATACTAACCCAGAATAGTCAAAAAACAACTTTCTCAAATTGACGAACAATATATACAAGATTTATTTGGGGGATTAACTATTAAAAATTGAATTTAGAAATTTGATAAATCTCACGTGAATTGTAAAATTAAAGTAAAAAATTGATGATAATATTCTCGGCTTAAAAAAAAATTTATTGATTTTATTTTTATTTTTATACCAACTTCGGGAAATTAAAAAACTTTATTTTTTTTTTACAATAATAATAATAACGCCGAATATATTGTTAATATATTGTTAATATATTGTTAATATATTGTTAATATATTGTTAATGTTGTTGATATTGTAATTTAAATAAATTCTATATTTTGTATTTTCGTATATTTTAAATATTACAAATTCTGTGGCGTTGATAATTACAATAATAATAAATAATTGTCGTCAAAGAAATTTTCGTGGTAAAAAATGAAAATGAATCAATCGAAATTCTTAAATGAAAGTGATTTTTTTTTTCAAAGAAATATTTTCTCTTATCGAATCCCATCTTTTTTTTTTTTTTTTTATCTCCAAAGAATAGAAAATTTAGAAACCAGTCTCTTTGCGTATCGAAATTGTCACCAAATTTTCTAGTAAAAGTCGCGTAAATTCCAAAAGCCGAAAATATAATCAAAATCTCAACTTATTCCGAAGGTATATTCTCAATAAATTTATTATTGAGATTTTTTTTTTGAAGCTAAATGAAAGAATGAATTAAAAAAAAAAAAAAGGGAAAAAATATGAATTAAAAACCAAAAGTTCTTGTAGAAAAAATAATTTGATTTCTCTAAGAATTGGTTTCTACTAAATTACTATTACCTCACTTATTTTATATTAATAACTAATGCAATACATTTGAAAGTATTTTCTTAGCATTCCTAGTATCCATAATATTTCTAACAAATTAATAAACCAATTGAAATTTTTTTTTTTTTTTTTTTATCTCCAAAGAATAGAAAATTTAGAAACCAGTCTCTTTGCGTATCGAAATTGTCACCAAATTTTCTAGTAAAAGTCGCGTAAATTCCAAAAGCCGAAAATATAATCAAAATCTCAACTTATTCCGAAGGTATATTCTCAATAAATTTATTATTGAGATTTTTTTTTTGAAGCTAAATGAAAGAATGAATTAAAAAAAAAAAAAAGGGAAAAAATATGAATTAAAAACCAAAAGTTCTTGTAGAAAAAATAATTTGATTTCTCTAAGAATTGGTTTCTACTAAATTACTATTACCTCACTTATTTTATATTAATAACTAATGCAATACATTTGAAAGTATTTTCTTAGCATTCCTAGTATCCATAATATTTCTAACAAATTAATAAACCAATTGAAATTTTTTTTTTTGATAAGAAAAATTTACGAAAAAAATAAATAAATAAATAAATAAAAATAAAAAATAAGGAAGGAATTAAAGAAGGAATGAAGGAATGAAGGAATAAAGGAATTAAAAAAAAAAAGAAAAAGAATAAATATCAACATAAGAATAAAATAAGAACAGAAAGGAAAGAAATGTTTATATAATAATAATAATACATTTAGAATCATACCACGAGACCTGCACGTAGTAGTACCTAAATAGAATTGCTAATTCTGAACTATCCGTTTGATTTTACCACATTCTTCTAAATGATGACCACGATATTTGATGGTCCAACCGCCTTCTTTTTCAGTCACGGTTTTATTAACTGGGCAACCTTTATTACTATTGGAACACTTGAAATAAACACTCTTGTTTCCTGTCTTTTTCTGGGTAGTATTTCCATTATTTTTCCATAAATAATCGTCCACATAGGGAAATTCTTTAGTTTCAATAATCACTGTCACAGGAAGCATCTCACGACGTTTACGTTTACGTTTATTTGAGGTTGTATTATTATTATTATTTTCTTCATTTTCAATTGACCTTATTCCTTCTTGATCATGAGATGCCAATTGACTTCGAGATGTAATTATTTGATTATTCGATGAGGTTAATAAATCTTGTGAGGTTAATTGAAGTTGCGATGTTGTCGGACTACCTTTTGGTGTTAGATTTTAGACGAGGCGTAGTAGGTTAAGGTTAGGATAATGAGAAGATATTGAAGAGAGAATTGAGAAAGGTATTGAAGAGAGAATAAAATTGAGAAGAGTGAGATTTTAAATAATAAAATTATTATTACGGTTATTATTAAACGACGCGTAAGATAAAAACCAATTTTTACGCAAAAAATTTTAAAAACACATTAACTAACTAGATTTGGAAATCATCACATATAATATGGAATGATCAACGTGATTGATTAATTAAATAATAATAAAAATTAACTTACGCTCCAATCGAATGGTCTAACATTTGGAACATTTGGAAATTTTGGAAATTTTGGAAATTTTGAAAAATTTAGTTACATTTGAAAATTTTTTATAATAATTATAATAATTATAATAATGATTTTTCATTATAAATAATAATAATAAAAAGAATTGAAAAGCCAACCGTTATTATCATAATCCATATCATTATTATTAAATTCGTGTTCCAAATTTTTTCTTTGTCTATTACGCTCGGATAACATCAAATCTAACTCTTTGACGCGCAATTTCGCTTCTTCGGCTCTTCTTTTATCTTCCTCAACTTTTGAAGTAAGAATAAGTTTCAAAAGTTCGGGTTGTGTTTGAAATTGCGCGATAACGTCTTGTAATTCAAAATTCGTCACCGAGGTAGTCCCCGAACTAGGACTAGATAGACCAGCAGGGATAGTTGGAGGTGTGGGTAAAGAGTTAGGTAACGACGTAGATGTCATGGTAGTTACATTGTTCGAAGCGGATAAACATTGTGTCGAATTTAAAGGCGAATTTGGATGGTCTAAAGTCGGCGGAGCGATCGGAGGGTGTTGAGAAGTTGTGTATTGTCTGTTTGGTGTAGTTGAATTTTGCGAAGAAATTGAAGTGTGTTGAGAAGTCTTAAACCGACGAGGTTGAATTCCAGAATTATTTGGTGTAATTGAATGGTTATGTGGAGACGTGTATTGAGAATTTGTTCCCGAAGTCGCTTGGCTTAGTAAACTATCTTGAGTAGTCGTGAACTGATTTTGTTGTTGAGTGTATTGGTGGTGAAGGGATGCCTGAGCGGTTTGGTGAAGTTGTTGGTGACTTTTTGGAGTAGTATAAGAATAAGCATATTGGGTTTCTCGAGTTGACATAATAATGATTTCACCTTTCGTTGAGTTTGTTCGTTGATTGTGAAGAACCACCTTTTCTAAGCGTTCTTTGTTCAATAAATTTAGGGTACAGAATATGGTTTTGAAAGATAAGGAGATATAAAAAAAAAAACTGATGGTCACAATTGGTACAAAAATACTTTATAAGGTTAAAATATCTTTGGAAAGTGGCTGAAAATTCATGGTAAATTGCAGGTGATTTAAAAAAATTCTTTGTGGGAATTTTTGCATAAAAAACGCGCTTCAAGATGATGACATGCACATTCTGCTTTCATTTTCACGAGTATAGTGTAACCGATTGGCAGGACCCTGTGGCGTAGTGCTATCGAAAAAATTTCCCATTTTTTAAAAAATTAACTATGAAGCTTAATTAATAAATTATTTAACTCTTAGAAATGCACTTTCAGCTGCTTATGAGCTGATAATAATAAAGTAAAATTTGATAAGATTCGTCTTAACTTCATAAAGATGTGAATTGAACCAACATAAAAAGAATGAGAATCTGTAATGGGATATTAACCGATCATTTTTTGCTTAATTAACCGATCAATTTATCAATTTTACGCCATGCATAAAATAAAATTGTCTTAAAATCACGAATTTTTATAAAAATCTCAGGGGAATGAGAAGCATTCGATAAAAAACTTACGCGACAGGTATACTTGATAAATAATCTAACATATTAAGTAATAGAATAATGCTAAAAGTAAAAATAATGCTAGAAGTAAATAATGCTAGAATTAAATAATGCTAGAAACAAAAACGAATAATAATTATGGATAAAATTTAATAAATAATATTTAATAAATAATATATACAACGACACTATTAACGTGATTTTATAAATCGTGTGATTACACGTGATAAGATAAATGGTTAATAGAAGAAAAATCGAATTTGATAATCCATTAGAAGATATTGAAAGAAAAATAAAACCAATTTTGGATGCGTCATTTTTATATTTATCAGTTTATAATATCAAATATAGAAATTAAATGGTAATCATTGTCTATTATTGATCGCATTGCAGTATAATCATGTGATAACTCAAAATGGTAAAGAACAATTAATTCTATTTTCTAAATGAAAAGTTTTTTTTTTTTTTTTTTTAATTTATTTTAATACCATTGCCAAACATTTTTTATTTTCCAATTCTAAATTCCATTCTAGAATACACCATGCTTAACAAAAATCCACAGAAAAAGAATGTTGAAGCTACTAATGGTTTCCTTAATAATTCTAGAGTACTATATTCATAAGAAACCAGAAAAGGGCTTGAATGTTCCTGAACTACATTATATNTTAATAAATAATATTTAATAAATAATATATACAACGACACTATTAACGTGATTTTATAAATCGTGTGATTACACGTGATAAGATAAATGGTTAATAGAAGAAAAATCGAATTTGATAATCCATTAGAAGATATTGAAAGAAAAATAAAACCAATTTTGGATGCGTCATTTTTATATTTATCAGTTTATAATATCAAATATAGAAATTAAATGGTAATCATTGTCTATTATTGATCGCATTGCAGTATAATCATGTGATAACTCAAAATGGTAAAGAACAATTAATTCTATTTTCTAAATGAAAAGTTTTTTTTTTTTTTTTTTTAATTTATTTTAATACCATTGCCAAACATTTTTTATTTTCCAATTCTAAATTCCATTCTAGAATACACCATGCTTAACAAAAATCCACAGAAAAAGAATGTTGAAGCTACTAATGGTTTCCTTAATAATTCTAGAGTACTATATTCATAAGAAACCAGAAAAGGGCTTGAATGTTCCTGAACTACATTATATTTATCAAGAACAACAAGATATCGTCCTTTAGAGTCAAAATATGTCTTAAAGACGGTATGAGTTTCTTTATTGACAGGAAAAGGTAATTCAACTTTAACATTACTGGAATATTTGAAAAAAAAATCAATCAATAAATAAATAAATATATTGAAAATAGTCAAAAAGAAAAGAAAAGAAAAGAAAAGTAAAAATGGGATTCATAAATAATTTATATAATACCTTGCACCTTCCGGTAAAATAATTCTAATTTGCGCCTTATCATAAACCGCATTATGAAATGGATCAATAAAAGAAGATACCTGAAAAATGTATCTTCCAGTTTGATGATCATATTTCAAGAAATCTCCGAGGGGGACATTATATCCATAATACCATGTATAATTCCATCCACCAAATAATGGATAGCGTGGCTTGAATTCCAAAATAGTTCTCTCTCGTTCTTTTCTTAAACGAGAAGTTGATACATTGCCAATTTCATCTCTATAATATACCTCTGAAGCGTGACCCGGTAAAACCAATAAAAAATCACGAGCCATTATAGTTTCATGATGAGTATAGACAGTTTGTTGATATTCCAGGCGAGAAAATTGTCCCTTAAGTCTAATATAATTAATGTAATTAATATAATTAATATAATTAATATAATTAATATAATTAATATAATTAATATAATTAATATTATAATTATTCATTCAAAATATATTAGAGATATATTAAACATTCTAAAGGTAAATAAAACTTACTTGGCTCCATCATGTGTTAAATTATAATGTTCTTCAACTGCTAAATTATTACCCCAATGACTAATTTCAAAATCACGTCTTACACCTTTGATTGTTAATAATGCCTGTTGAAATTCATAATGAACTAAAAGTTCTTCATAGTCATCGGGCTTTTTTTTATCGAATCCATATATAATCGTATTACCATTACGACTTACACCTGGTATCTTGGTGTAACTAATTACGTTAGCTGTAGAAAGTCTAAATATAAAAAATAAAATAAAATAAAATAAAATAAAATAAATTTTAATGAGAATAAAATTTATCTTTAAAGAATAATTCTTTAACTTACTTAATAGTGGTTTTTTGTTGTTCAGTAGTATATGCACTATTCCCATAAAGATTTCCACGGAATAATAGATTTTGTCTTCCCGATTGTGCAATCTCGACAGGATATGGTGTCAACATATGAATGAAAGCTGTTGACATGATAAATACGATTTTCTCATGGGGATCGATTTGACGATCAAAGATTATTTTATAAAATTGAATACGCCTACAATTTTGTTTGTTTTTTTTTTTATAATTGTCCAATATTAATGTCGAATCAGTATTTTAAAGAAACGAAAAGTTCTTAACTTTATTAGATCTTTCCCAATATATTTTTATTTTATCACTTTTTATCCCTTGAATATTTCATAGTAAATATTGATCATGTTCCGGTAAATAAATATTTGATACCCACTTGAATGAATCAAAATCAGCCTTCACGATATTAAAAATTTTTGAGGTCTTTTTCTCTTTTACTGTGATATAGGATAAATGAACATCAAAATTTTCATTTATTGGAAAATAATATTCTCTCAATGGTTCGTTATGAACATTTTGGGCTAAAATTGCAATATTTTCTCTCACGACAGCTGTTGTTATGTCTATCGTACGAATAAATTTTGTATTTATCCAATATTGCGGAATAATGATTTCATTTTCGGTGGTAGCAGATGTATTGTGTATAAGACAAATACTCAACACTATTAACACTATGAAGGACAAACTAGGTGACTTCATTTTGTAAAAAAAAAAATATAAGACAAATTTTACATTTCTTATAATAAAAAAAAGAACCAACCAAATATTGAAACGTCATTCCCGTCATACACGTCTAGTTAGAAAAATGTTAGTAAAAATCACATGATATTTAAATATGTTTGGTGAAATGATAATCTAGGTTTTATAGAATGTAACAAACAATNTTTTGAGGTCTTTTTCTCTTTTACTGTGATATAGGATAAATGAACATCAAAATTTTCATTTATTGGAAAATAATATTCTCTCAATGGTTCGTTATGAACATTTTGGGCTAAAATTGCAATATTTTCTCTCACGACAGCTGTTGTTATGTCTATCGTACGAATAAATTTTGTATTTATCCAATATTGCGGAATAATGATTTCATTTTCGGTGGTAGCAGATGTATTGTGTATAAGACAAATACTCAACACTATTAACACTATGAAGGACAAACTAGGTGACTTCATTTTGTAAAAAAAAAAATATAAGACAAATTTTACATTTCTTATAATAAAAAAAAGAACCAACCAAATATTGAAACGTCATTCCCGTCATACACGTCTAGTTAGAAAAATGTTAGTAAAAATCACATGATATTTAAATATGTTTGGTGAAATGATAATCTAGGTTTTATAGAATGTAACAAACAATTTAACAATTTAAGCATTTTTGGTAATATTACAATTTTTGTTTATTATTTCGGGGAATAGAATTATAAACTTTATTATAAACCACACTATTAATTAATATACATTGGCAATGCTACTTGTTATTCCCCCAATTCAAATAATTATATTTTTCTATTGAAAGTTTTCGCATTCTTCATGTCATTAAATGTTTCTTTCAGCATCCTCCAGTGCAGTGAGGGAAACGGAACCATTTAATATGGTTTTATATTAATTACGTCGTCATCTTTACTTTGTGATCATCAAATAAATCGGAAGTTGATCCATTATAAACTGACCACTCAAAATTTGATGCTGGTTTTATTATGACGATTATCATTAGCAGAGTCAATATCTTCATTGGTATCTTGATCTGATTTTCTCTGATCCTCCAACAATTGATTCCCGACATGTTCGTTCTCGTTTAATACATAATTTAAGTTGTTTTTTTTTTTTTTGCAAGTGAATTTCTTTTTCGATGATGTCTTGTATCTTGCGAAATCTAAAAATCACAATGGAAAAATCAAAAGAAGGTATTAAAAGTTGAGAAAGCATCGACCAAAAAGCCTACCTCGGAATAAACTACTTTCCAATAAGATAAAGCTTTTACTTTGATTTCCATTCCCTCCATGATTATATTTTTATATTCATGATAAAATCGACTAGCACTGGATGATGTCTCAAAATGAATATGACCATATCTATATAAAAATGATATAAAAATGATATAAAAATGATATAAGAAGGATATAAAAATGAGTATTAAAAATAATCATATTAAAAAGATGTTTATTATTCAGGAAGTTTACCAATTGTGGATTTTTTCGATGGAATGTTGGTTGTATTTTTTAGTCACCTATCACTTAACTCTAGCATTACAGAGCGTTCTGGTTTTCCACAACAGCTCCTAATTTATATGTTGGTGAAACTAGAAAAAAAAAAAGTTAAATGGTAGCACATCCGCAACTGGAAGGTATAATAATCCTCTCAAAGAGGCAAAAAGGGACATGCACTCCAAAATAAGGAAGGTATAATGCCTTCCCCAAGACATAGAAAGGATCCCACAAAATGAAATGGTGAAATGGTGAAATTACTAGATAAAAGGTTACGCAAGATGTCGATCTGCACAACACATTTGTATTTAATCAGCTTATCTTTTTTTTTTTGGCTTTCATTTTTCGCTAATATCCGATTTAATTTTTTTTCTTTGTTTGTATCTTTTTATAGAACAAGTTGAAAAAATGAAATATTTTATAAACCTAATTCAAGCAACTGGTCGCCTTTGGGTTACCAAGAATCCAACGGTTCTTGTAGACCACGGGTTATTGTTTCTATACACGTCGTTTTTTTACAAAATGCAGACTTGGAACTCGACAAGGAGGATTTGAATATTATTCGCGATAAAAAAAAGTCACTGGACGCGTCTTTTTTAAGTTGACCGAAAATAAGTTGGAAGAATTGGAACTTCCAGGTGATTTGGTCTTTTTTTTCCATATTTCTTGGCGTCATACAATATTCTACTTCTGTATGGACCCCTGCAGCCGATGTTTTGAAAGAGGAACTCGCACACCTGCTAGGACCCATTACAGTTTCTGTAATCCTCTTAGTTAGTATTGTGTGACATACTCTTGTCCAGTATATTGAACTATCTGTCCCCATTTACAGTCAACTCTCTATAAATGCAGAATTAACGTGCATTTATAGAGGGTAATTTTATAAATGTTATTAACATTTAAAGAGCCCCCTGGAGACCGGAATTAAAGAGGGAATGCACTTATAGAGGGTGAATTTATAGAGAGTTGACTGTTTATGGACCCCCGCGGCCAATGCTTGGAAAGAGGGCTTCGCACACCTACTAGGACCCATTACAAATTCTGTAATTCTCTGAGTTAGTTCCGTGTGACATACTCTGTTCCAGAAATCCATTTTATCAATGCCCAACCAAATGGATTAGTTATTTTATTTAGAATGTTCTTTAAGGGTTAACTTAAGGATTAATGGTCAAGACTAGTGCCAAAGTGCACGCAGATCCACCAAATATTTTCTCTTTTAAATTACAAAAATAATAAATAAAAAAAAAACGAAAAAACTTTGGAAAATTTCAGACAAGTTGGCAATATTATGAAAAGCAAGTCAAGCAAGAAGAAATTAAATTGTTCTATTTATTATTTAAATATAAATAGATGTAATTTTGTATCTAATTAATTGAATTTATGAATTTACTCTTTTAAATCACTCACATAACTCATTTGTTATTTCTTTATCAGAATTATTCGCGGCACTCAAATTATGAGGTATCAAAGTACTCTGATATCCACCAATAAGTGCAACTACAGACAATACAATGAAAGCGAAATAACTATCAAAGGGAAATTTTAAATTATTTGTTAATGACCAAGACCAAAAGAAGCCACCCAATGCAGGACCTATAGTTCGAACAAAAGAAGCAGAAGCTTGAGCTATTCCATTGACGGTACCCAATATATCCGAAGTGGCAGAATTATTAATCTTAGAATATAATGTATAAATTAAAAATTCCAAATTTAAGTAAATTGAATAAATAAATAAATAAATAAATAAATTGAATAAATTAAAATAAATATTAAATTGAACTTACAAATAACATGCTTGATGTATACGAAAAAACATTTAAAAAAAATCTGACTGTTAGAAAGGGTAATAAAATGAACCAAATTATTGTTTCAACAGATTCTATTTTCTTATCACTTAAAAAGATATACATTTTATTGATAGTAGGGAATGATAAATAAATAGGGATATAAGAGAACCAAATTAAAGGATATATTTTGGCGATATTAATTCTACGAGCAAGCCATGGATAAATAATAAATTGAGAGAAGAGTTGAATAAAACCCATACAAGCTAAAGTTAAAGCCAATTTTGCGGCACTAAAACCGAGACCTCCATCATAAATTTTAGTTACAGCGTAAAGGGTATAAACCTCGTCGAAAAAAATGGCATGGAAACTTAATATACAATGACTAATGATAGCAATCCGAGTGATTTTGGATATTTTGGTTTTGTTATCCTTTTTTTGTATCCTTTGATCATCACCATTATTATTGTTATTATCATTATTGTCATTATCAGTAGAAGTAATAGTTGTTGTTGTTTTTCTTGAATTACAGTTTGATTGATTGATTGTGCCATATGAAGATTGCTGTGATGACTGTAATTGTAATTGTGATTGTGATGATTGATGTAATTCTGGTGATTGTGATAATTTCCGTGGTGGTTGTTGTGATGAAAATTTTTGTTCAATATCTTGATTACGGCGAGAATTGGGGTAATGAGTTTCAATTAAATTGAAGTAACCCACAGTAAAACCAGTAAGACTGAATAAACCTGCGAAAGCGCAAGGAAGGAAGTAAGGATATATTTTAAAAAAAGTCCAATCTCCAAAAATTGAAGGAAATTGTTCAGCGGGGTTAGAAAGGAAACCGCCAATCATAGGACCAACTATAATAGTAATGAAATGAAATGAGATAATGTCATATAATTAAAAAGAAAAGGAAATATTATAAATATAATAATTTAATTAATATATTACTAATAGTGCCAAATCCCCAACAAAATCCAAATATAGAAAATGCCTTGGCTTGATTAGTTTTGTCTGTAATTTCACCAAGCATACTTTTTGCCACACCAATATTTCCTAATATATATAACATATTTGATATATGTATGTGTGTGTGAGAGATAATGATTTCAGTAAATTAAAATATTAATATTTTAATAGAATTCAAATCTAATCAATAATATTACCATTTAATATACCACAAGATGATCTAGTTATAATTGCCCATATTAATGAACGACTAAGACCAAATAAAGTGATTCCTATCACATTTCCAAATAATCCAAATAATAAAATTGGACGTCTACCATATCTATCTGACATATGTCCCCAGAATATTGAACAACAAAATTGGGCAAAAAAGAAAGATGAAGCTGGTATTGAATATGAAAAAAAAAAAATACGGTTATCATAAATCACGTGAATTAGTATTAAAAATTATTAATTAATTAATTAATTATTAATTGTGATTAGTACCTATTAATCCAGCATATCTTCCAATCTCTTTTTCATCATCTGTGATATTAAATCCTTTTACCTAGAAGTATTACATATACGCATTAAATTATTAATATTTTAATGCAATATATATTTAATATATGTAATGTATATGTATATGTATATGTAAAGAATAAATCATACCATGAAATATACAAAAGGCAATAAAATTGTAAAATTTATTGGTTCACATAATACGACTACAGCCAATATAAATAATTGAGATTTCGGTAAAGGTGTATCTTTCTTCTTTGTGATAGGTATTAAAGGGGTTGTTTCGGATGTTTGGGATATTTCATCGTTATTTTCTAATAGTTCCGTATTTTGAACATTTTGTGGTAGTGGTCCAGATAAATTTCTAGAACTTGAAGATTGATCTATTGAATCTGTTGAATCGATTATTTTTTTCGAAGAAAAATCGACTTGATCATTGGAAGATAAATTTGACATTTTTTTTAGAGAGAGAGAAAAAAAATTTTTTTGAATTTAAATATAAATTTCTACAATACTTATCTAAAAGATCGATATATAGATATATATATATTACAAATTTCATGAGACATTAATTAATTAATTTATTTATTTCATCAATCGGAAAATTTAATTGTTTGTTTGTTGACGTCAATCGGATGAATGGGAGCAAAATCCTTTAGTTGAGGTTACACGGATCATGAATCATGTTCACATAGATTCATCTATCCCAAATTTGGATGAACTTATCCCCTTGCGTATGAATTCCTAAAAATAAAAGTTGAGATTATATCCACAATAGGACAAAGGGGATTTTTTAATAATACGTGGCGAAGAAATTATTCTTTGATTGGCCAGTTTAAAATAGTTAAAAATAAAATAATAAATTAAATGTCATCATCAATTCGACGAGTTATTGTTCCTTGTATTTATCTTTCACAAATTTCTTATATCAAAGCTTTAAATCTCCAACGATCTCTTGTTCAAAGTAAATTAGATAATACTTCTTCAGATTTCCTTTTATTATTACAGCATCCTCCAACATACACTACGGGAAGAAGAGATTTAAACAATAATGATAATAAAGAGGCGGAACGTTTAAAGAAATTAGGCGCAGAATATTATAAGGTTATTATTATTATTATTATTATTGTTATTGTTGTTGTCTTTTAGTTTCTCCCCTTTTTTTTATCTCTTAAATTATTTTATTTTTATAGACATTACGCGGAGGTCAAACAACCTTCCATGGTCCAGGACAGTTAGTTGGTTATCCAATTTTAAATTTACGAAATTTTGGGGTAAACTTTATTCATTTTAATATAATTTAAAATAATAACGTCAATTTAATTTTATTTATAATTAATTTACAATTCATAATCAATAATAAATTAACAATACAATGATTAATAATAATTAATAATAATTAATAATAATTAATAATATTTTATTAGCTTTCTGTCCGAAATTATGTTTGTGCAATTGAACGTGTAATTATTAAAACGTGTGAAACTTTTAATATTCATGCAAAGACAACTGAACACACGGGAGTTTGGGTTGACAATGAAAAGATTTGTGCTATAGGTAAGAATTCCAAAATTGTTAAAAATTTATTTTTTTTAATTGTTAAGATACAATAAATTATAATTTTTATAATTTTTAATACAATACAAATAATTATAATTAATAGGTATTCATATTCAAAGGTTTATTGCATCACATGGGTTTGCCCTAAATTGTAATAATGATTTAAGTTGGTTTGATCACATTATTCCTTGTGGACTTGAAGATAAAAAACATACATCCTTAACAAAGGAAATTCTTAAGCAATCGCCAGAAAAATATGAGAAATATGGGAATAGCATTACAATAGGAGAAGTAATTCCCATATTATGTAAGAATTTTAATAATATCTTTAATTGTACTTTAATTCCCTTAGAAGATTTGGATGATAAAAATATTGAAATTAGAAAATTAAAAGAAAAAATAAATGAACTATTAAATAATGATAATGATCATAATAATCAAATCAAATAAAATAAAATAAAATAAAATAAAATAAATTGAATTTATAACTAATTTTGAGTTGTGAATTGTGCCAAAATGTATCCTCATATTAACATCATTAATTATAGAAGAAACTTTTCCAATAAAAGCAAAATGAAAAAAAAAAAAGATTCATTGCTTGTTCCCTTCCCTTAAAGTCATTATATAAGTCGGAACACTTTGTTAATTGAAAATCGAACATTGCGCCCCGGAAGATTAAAAAAAAAATCACTGCTAACATCATTTTTATTATTTCACAAGATGATCATTATTTTATATACAAAATCTGTAAACTCCAGGAATAAATAGGTTATAAAAAAATGTCTTTACGCAGAGTGGTAATTACAGGTTTAGGTTTAGTGACACCTTTATCAACTGGAGTAAAATCTTCCTGGGAAAAATTAATAGAGGGTGCAAGTGGTATAATTTCTTTATCAAACGAAACCAACAAAAATGAAAAAAATGAACAAACTCAACAAATTGAACAAAAAGAGCAAATAACTCCAATAACTGATAATCCGACATTCAGTAATTTACCATATAATGAAAAAGAGAAAGGTGTATTTAATGAATTACCTTCAACTGTTGCAGGAACAGTAAAACCTGGAAAATATGAAGTTTGTGGATTTGATCCTAAAGAATGGTTGGATCGTGGGGTAATTATTATTATTCATATAATATATCAATATAATATCAATATAATATTAGAATAATATATAATTATTATTTAGGATGAAAGGAAAATGGCATTAGTAACTCAATATGCTATATGTGCAGCAAAGCAAGCAATAATGGATGCTGAATGGCATCCAACATCAGATCATGAAAAAAATCAAACTGTTCGTATTTTGAAATATTAACAAAATTATCAATAACCAAGATATAAAAATATTAATTCATGTAATTCATGTGATTTAGGGAGTGTGTATTGGATCCGGAATAGGAAATATTGAAGATATTGTTTCTACATCCAATGCATTTAATACTCGAGTAATTATAATAAAAAATATTTCTAATAATTCTAATAATTATTTATTTAACAATTTTTCATTAATATCGAGCTCCATTTTATCTTCTTGTATGTAAAATTCGATATATAAATTTTAGGGTTTCAAAAAGGTGAGTCCGATGTTTGTACCGAAAATATTAATCAATATGCCGGCGGGTCATTTAACTATGAAATATGGATTTCGTGTAAGTAGAATTAATTAAATTAATTTAATTTATAATAATGGAATGATAATAATGGAAAAATAATAACAATGGCGGAATAATAATAATGATAATGAAAAATAGGGTCCAAATCATGCCGTATCAACTGCATGCACAACTGGAGCACATTCGATTGGAGATGCAAGTAGATTTATACAATTTGGTGACGCGGATGTTATGATTGCCGGTGGAGCAGAAGCTTGCATAATACCATTAGCTTTGGCCGGATTTTCAAAGTAAATGTCACGTCGATAAAACAATTATAATATATCTATATATCTCTTATATAAATAGATATTTATATATATATATATATATAATTGGACATTCTTAAAGAAATTTTTATTATGGACAACTTTAAAAAAAAAAGAGCAAAATCGTTGGTAACTAAATATAATGATCGACCAGAGGAAGCTTCACGTCCATTTGACAAAGATCGTGATGGATTTGTAATAAGCGAAGGAGCGGGTATGATGGTTCTCGAGGTAAGCAAACATCTTTAAATATTTAAAATAAATAATTGAAATAATTGATATAGCAGTTGATATAAATCATTATTGATAATATTAATAATATTAATAATAAATAGGAATATAATCACGCAAAAAAACGTGGTGCACGTATATATGCAGAAATTAGTGGTTATGGATTATCAGGTATACAGTAATCTTTTTTTTTTTTTTTTAGTTTATATATACACCTTATTTTTACTTTATTTTACCATATTACATATAGGAGATGCACATCATATAACAGCACCTCCGGAAAATGGGATCGGAGCAGAATTGGCGATGCGTAGAGCACTAAAACATGCTCAATTATCTCCTGATGATATTGATTATATAAACGCTCATGCCACATCAACATTATTAGGTAAGTACAACATTATTACTACTATATCACCACCACCACCACCATTAATATACTACTACTGCTATATATTATTTATCTTCTCTCTCTTTGTGTCGTGTTTTTATAATATAAAAAAAGGGGATATTGCCGAAAATCGTGCAATCAAATCAATTTTTGAGAACTCTTCTCAACGCGATAAAACACGTAATAAATTGGCAGTATCCTCAACCAAAGGTTCAATAGGTCATTTGTTAGGTGCAGCGGGTGCTGTCGAAGCAATCTTTACTATATTAGCAATATATAATGTATTCTGTCTAATTTTATTATTATGAAAATTTATTATTATTAAGTTTTATTATTATTAAAATTATTATTATTAAATTTATTATTATCTAATTTTATTATTAAATAATAATAGAATGTACTTCCTCCAACATTAAATCTAAATAATCCCGGTGATCCTCCTTCAGATTTCACTTCATTTAATTATGTTCCAAAGGTTACTCAACAACCTTCAACTGGAATAAGAGCTGCGTTATCAAATTCCTTTGGATTTGGTGGTACAAATGCATCCTTGTGTTTTGTAAAATGTGAACAAATTAAATAAATTATTTTTATTGATTTAATATTATATTTTTAATATTATATTTTTTAATAATATATTTTTTAATATTATATTTTTTAATATTATATTTTTTAATATCTAAATTTTAATATTATATTTTATAATATCTATATTTTAGAAAAAATTAATTAATAATAATTTTTCTACCAATTAATTTTACCAAAAATAGTTGCTTTTCCTGTATAATCTCCTGTTTCTTTACTTTTTACTTTAATATTTTCCATAATTTCTTTTACATGTGATTTTTCTAAATCATCTCTTTTTGTTAAAATTTCTTCAATAAACCCATTTGGCATATCCCCATATGCTTTTTTCATTTTATAATAATCTAAAAATATAGATTTTCGATTACTTTCTATTAATTGATGCATTCTATCTATTACATCGAATGTATTCTTTAATTCTAATGGTGGAATATGTTGTTGGAAAAATGTTAAAGCTGTTCCAACATCATTTTGAGTTCTCGTTAAACATTCGGGCTTCTTAAATTTGGCCCCTTTATTTTTTATCGCTTCTATATATGCAATAATAAATCTCTCTAATATATTTGTCATCAATTTATCTAATAAATATTCATTCATATGTGGTTGAAAATCGGTATTGTTATAATCTTTAATTGTTTCAATAATAAGTAACATTGGATCGTCTTGATACCACGCAGGTGTATAAATTTGACTAAATGGTAATTTCAAATCATTAAATACTATATCTAATAATGTATCCTTGGCTGCACGTGCAATTATTAAAAATCCATCCATGGTTTCATTAAGATCATTGGTAATTTGATTTCGATAAGTTTCGGAAAGTAAAGGTTCTAATCTTTGAACAACTGCTTCAGTAAAATCTGCGCATCGAATTTGATCATTTGCTAAGGCAATAACATATTCTACAAATCCGGCTGGTGCATCATTTGGTTTCTCGATTTGTTTTTTTAATTCCGATTTTAATAAAGTCATCCAAGTTTGTTGTGATTTTTTCATTACTTCTGCACAAACTTTTACAACATCTGCTAAAATTTTACCTTGTCCCGATTCCGCGGCAACATCGATTTGTTGATTTACCATTTGAAACATAATAACTGATCCGGATAATCCATATAATTGATTCGCATCTAATTCTGGTGGTTTATTTCGTTCCACGAAATCTTTAGTTTCATCATTCATTAAATTGTTCATCCATTCAACAAGTTTTCCTTTAATTAAATCCAAATAATCATTAATTAAACCTTGTTCATTTCCGTCAAGTAAAGGTGGTTCTAATATATCTTCCGAAACTCGAAATTCTTTATTCATCTTTTTATAATATTGTCGAACCCATCGAATTAATCTTAAAATTGTTCCGGCATCCGGGTCCGATTTAATAATTTTATCAAAAATATTATATAAATGTCTATGATATGCCAAAACAAATACTAAAAAGATATTATATTTTTTAGGAAATTTTGGTACGATTTCTTGATAAACCGTTCCAAGATCATTATAAATAAAATCTGCTGCTTCTAATAATTTCATTGGTTCCACTTTAAATGTCTCATAAAAATCTTCAAATAATTCGGAAATTGAATCTTGTAATTTATCTTGAAATTGACTTCGATATGAACGAATTACACGTGGACTAGTTTGAATTGATTTAAATTTAGTTGCAAGATCCGAATGACTATATCTTGCCTGTTCTGCCGCCGTCGCTCTTTCATCCGCTTTCTCTTCTGCTTCTATCACCTTGATTATACTAATAATAACTGATCCTTGTCCATTTTTTGTTAATTCCATAATTCCTTTGGTTAATGTCCAAAGATATTCCGTAAATTCCACCGATAATTCATCTAATCTTTTAAAATATTGTTCTAATGTAAAAACCAAATCACCTTGGGTTGAATTTTTAGCTTGATGCATTGTACTATCTCGAAATTCTTGTAATCTAAATAATTGATAATGAATGTATAATAAATTTTGTGGTCCATAAGTATTTTGTTTATCTTCTTGTAAAAGATTTTGGATTTGATCCACGGTTGAATACATTTCTTGTAACTTTTGTGCAGTTTCTTGCGTTGCAACGAAATTACGATGAATTTGTGAAATCTAAAAAGTTATTTACACAGATATATATATATATATATCTATTTTAATAGATTTATAAAAAAATATATTTCAATAATTCATTTATATATTTATACCTTATTTATCCTAGGAAAATGTTGAATCATATCCTGTGCTTCTGAACATAATCGATCGATGGTTTGCATATTATCCTTAATAATCATCATTTGTTTCTTGGAATCAGTTAATGTATCAATTCCTTCTTGCGTACTATCTAATTGGATTTTAACCCCTGTTTTTAATTGAGCGTCTATTGTTGCCTTTTCTATTGCATGCCTTTTACGTAAAAGACNTTCTGCTTCTATCACCTTGATTATACTAATAATAACTGATCCTTGTCCATTTTTTGTTAATTCCATAATTCCTTTGGTTAATGTCCAAAGATATTCCGTAAATTCCACCGATAATTCATCTAATCTTTTAAAATATTGTTCTAATGTAAAAACCAAATCACCTTGGGTTGAATTTTTAGCTTGATGCATTGTACTATCTCGAAATTCTTGTAATCTAAATAATTGATAATGAATGTATAATAAATTTTGTGGTCCATAAGTATTTTGTTTATCTTCTTGTAAAAGATTTTGGATTTGATCCACGGTTGAATACATTTCTTGTAACTTTTGTGCAGTTTCTTGCGTTGCAACGAAATTACGATGAATTTGTGAAATCTAAAAAGTTATTTACACAGATATATATATATATATATCTATTTTAATAGATTTATAAAAAAATATATTTCAATAATTCATTTATATATTTATACCTTATTTATCCTAGGAAAATGTTGAATCATATCCTGTGCTTCTGAACATAATCGATCGATGGTTTGCATATTATCCTTAATAATCATCATTTGTTTCTTGGAATCAGTTAATGTATCAATTCCTTCTTGCGTACTATCTAATTGGATTTTAACCCCTGTTTTTAATTGAGCGTCTATTGTTGCCTTTTCTATTGCATGCCTTTTACGTAAAAGACTTGTCTTAACCAAATCATCGGGGGATCTTAAAAGTTCTGCAACTTTGGCAATCGCCGCGTCTACCGCATCACTAGATGATTCCAAAGATTTCGATATTTTACCACTCATAATTGTCGTGTGCGTCAAGCTTAAATTTTATTATTATGCATAAATGTAAAAAATACACAGAGATATTAATGTTAACCAATTTCACACATCTGTGTTCCCTTTTCAATGTTCAAAATTTCCTTTTCGGTTTAAAGAAAATAAATAAAAAAATTTATATATATTATATCTTTTTTTTTTTTTACTTGCTCGACGTTCCACCTATTTTCAAATTACTTTTGTTGATTTTTCGAAACTTGAAAATGTCAGAATCTGTTTCAGTCCCTACGGATGCCATGGATTACTTGAAAAATTTAGAAAACTCGAAAATTTCCATTCCCGAGATTGATTTTACGGTTCACGAAATGGATGATGGTAGTAAGGTGTCAACCTTGGATCGTTATTGCAAAGGTTCGTGCAAATTGCAATCGATTTGAAAACAGCAAACGGTTCCAACGAAAAACGTATCAGGGTATTCATCAAAAGATATGAAAGATATGCCAACGCGTAAAAGTTTGAAGTTTATTCCTTTAACTCAGAACGCTTAAGGTTGCACGTTGTTCACGTTAAATACAATATAAAAATAGCAGCAAACATTTATAATTTATTTATTTATTTATTCATTTATTTATTTTTTAATTAATAATATTTTTATCAAATTTTTTTTGGATTTCTTTTATTTATCTTTATTTATATAAAATTCATTATAATAATTCAGAGGTTCAAGCACCCGCAGTTCAAATACCAATATCTGAAGATTTTTTTGATAATGATGATCCGGAAAAACCCGACATTATCTTTCTCAAAAATCATTTTTATCGTGAGGGTAGAATTTCAGAGGAACAAGCATTATATATTATTAATAAGGGTACAGAGATATTAAAACAAGAAGAGAACTTATTAGAAGTTGATGCTCCTATAACAGGTACGTCATGCAGATCTCGCGAGTGACAAATTTATTAGAGAATTTTTTATTATTTCTGATCTATTTTCTATTTATTATTTCCGATCTATTTACTGTTTATTCTTTTTATTCTTCTTTCAATTCTCTTTTAATTCTCTTTCAATTCTCTTTCAATTCTCTTTCAATTCTCTTTCAATAGTATGTGGTGACATTCACGGTCAATATTATGATTTGATGAAATTATTTGAAGTTGGTGGAAATCCTGCCGAAACTCGTTATCTTTTTTTGGGAGATTATGTTGATAGAGGATATTTTTCTATTGAGGTATTTTGATAATCTTAATTTTTTTTAATTTTTTTTTTCTCTATCAAATCAATTACATCAATCATAATTCTTTTTTATCATAATTATTTTTATCGACATTGTTACCTAGTGCGTTCTTTATTTGTGGGCATTGAAAATATGGTACCCAAAAACATTATTCTTGTTGCGTGGTAACCATGAATGTCGTCATTTGACCGATTACTTTACATTCAAATTAGAATGTAAGTTTATTCACCTTATTTTTAATATTTAAAGAGAATTTGAAAATATTTATTTATTTATCATATATTCTTGAAAATTTTTTCGATATTCTTTTAATCTTTAATATATAAATATAAATGAATATATGTATGTAGGTAAACATAAATATTCGGAAAAGGTTTATGATGCATGTATGGAATCATTTTGTGCTCTTCCATTGGCTGCCATAATGAATAAACAATTTTTGTGTATTCATGGTGGTTTGTCACCAGAACTTAATACTTTAGAAGATTTGCGTAACGTAAGTATTAAAAATACGCGTTTGATGATTATAAACATTTCTATTATTTTTTTTAAAAGCTTTGTTACTTACTTAACTTCAGATTAATAGATTTAGAGAGCCTCCTACTCATGGATTAATGTGTGATTTATTGTGGGCTGATCCTTTAGAAGAATTTGGGCAAGAGAAAAGTGATGAATGCTTTATTCATAATCATGTACGCGGATGTTCCTATTTTTTCAGGTAAAAATTATTTTGTAAATCTTTTTTGTTGATTATCAGGTCTGATTAAGATACTTTTATCAAATTTTATAATTTTATAATCTTATAATTTTATAATCTTATAATTTTATAATCTTAAAGTTATTATGCAGCTTGTAATTTTTTGGAAAAAAATGGATTATTATCAATTATTCGTGCACATGAAGCTCAGGATGCAGGGTAATTAATAAATAATTCTTTTATCATTTTTATGTCATTTAAATGATATATTTTTTTCTCAATC
Organism: Diversispora epigaea; assembly: GCA_003547095.1. Classification (NCBI taxonomy): domain Eukaryota; kingdom Fungi; phylum Glomeromycota; class Glomeromycetes; order Diversisporales; family Diversisporaceae; genus Diversispora; species Diversispora epigaea. The sequence goes on along the minus strand of PQFF01000116.1, from coordinate 43,262 downwards.
TAAAAGTTCTTCTAATGTTGTTGTTGCTTTATTAGGTATCGAATGTACCGTAAAACGAAAACTACTGGTTTCCCTTCCGTCATGACAATCTTCTCTGCTCCAAATTATTTAGACGTTTATAATAATAAAGCTGCTGTATTGAAATATGAAAATAATGTTATGAATATTCGTCAATTTAATTGTACCCCTCATCCATATTGGTTACCTAATTTCATGGATGTTTTTACTTGGTCTCTACCATTTGTGGGCGAAAAGAGTGTGCAATCATTTTATTTATTTATTTATTTATTTATTTATTTCATATAAGAAGAACGGATTAAAATTTAAATTCATTTTTTTTACGTTCCCTTTTTATTTATTTTTAACAGTTACAGATATGCTTCTAGCCATTCTAAATATCTGTAGTAGAGAAGAGTTAATAGATGAAGAACTTGTATCAGAACCTAAATCACCAGGTGGCTATCTTTTAAAATGAACTTTTTTATTTATATATATATATTTAATTTCCAATTATCATATTTTTAACATTTTTATTATTATTATTATTATTATTATTATTGTTATTATTATTTCAGATCAAACAACTGATGGTGCAGAAAGACGCCAAGTTATCAGAAATAAGATTTTGGCGGTTGGTAAAATGGCCAGAGTATTCTCTGTTTTAAGGTATTTACGATAATAATCATTTGAAAATTATAAATTATATGAAAATCGACATTCTTTTTATATGTGTATTAACAAATTCAATTCTAACAGGGAAGAATCAGAAAGTGTCATGGAATTAAAGACTGTGACAGGAACTGGTAAATTACCATATGGAACTTTGGCTTTAGGAGCTGAAGGAATCAAAAAAGGTATTATAAATAGAGATTTATTCATTATTTATTCATTCATATTTATTATGTATTTTCATAAAAAGGGAAGATTTTCATATTTACATTTAATTTAATTTCCATATAAAAAGCTATCACTTCATTTGAAGAAGCCCGCCGTTCTGATCTTGAGAACGAGCGTTTACCACCAACTCGAAAAGAGGTAGATGAGGCCGAACGTAATAAAACAGAAGCGGCTATTAAAGAAGCAATTCATGAAGTCGAAATGGACAAGGAACTTGCTGAAGTCGTGGAAGTTTTTGTTAAAGAAGATGAAAGAAGGAAAAGTTTGAAAGCTGTAAATCTTAATAAGTAAATATTATATATATATTGCCTTTTTGTATTTAATTATTATTATTATTATTGTTATTATTATTATTATTATCATCATTTGTTATTTGTTATTCTTTTTTTTTCTTGGTAGGAATTTTTATTGTTACTAAAAATTCCTATTTATTATTCGAAGATCATGCATTTTTACATGTAGATTATTTTTATTCATATAGTTTTTGGTCAATAATATTGTAATTATCTGAATTTAATCAAAAATTTTATAATATTTATTTCATTTGATCTTTGGTCCTTTTATTTTCTTTTTAAAAATCTTTTCACACATATATATTATATTATATATTATATTATATATTATATGTATTATATTATATATTATATTATGTATTATATTATATATTATATTATGTATTATATTATATATTATATTATGTATTATATTATATATTATATTATATATAAAGTACATACTGCAACAAAACCATGATTTTCATAAAAATAAAATAAAAATGAGCAGCTGTTTATTTATATTTATTATATTTATGATATTATTAATTTATAATCATGTGGTAATGCAGCTCTGTCATACATTTAAATTGTTTAAATATTGATTTGGTAATGCATCATATCCTTTGCATTAATTTATTAGTCTAATGCGTTATAATAATTACATCATATTTTAAACTTCAACAATAAAACAATAATGGAAATTTTGTTAATACCTTAACCTAAAAAGGGGGAAAATATATAAATACCCCTTTGTTCTGCAATTAAGACTGGTGATATGTTTATCATGGATAACGAAAATTCAGAGAGTTTTAATACTATTAAGATCATAAGACAATATGAGGTAATTTAAAAACTGGTGTTATGCTCTTTTCCAATCTCTTTTTTTTTTTTTGGTTAAAAAAAAAACAATTTCAGGCATCAGACGTTCAATCAAATAATAACGCTCCAAGTTATAAATACGACATTTTATACGAGAACCAACGAGGGTATAATTATGATTCGAACGTTTTTGTTATTTTAGAATAAATTTNTATAAAGTACATACTGCAACAAAACCATGATTTTCATAAAAATAAAATAAAAATGAGCAGCTGTTTATTTATATTTATTATATTTATGATATTATTAATTTATAATCATGTGGTAATGCAGCTCTGTCATACATTTAAATTGTTTAAATATTGATTTGGTAATGCATCATATCCTTTGCATTAATTTATTAGTCTAATGCGTTATAATAATTACATCATATTTTAAACTTCAACAATAAAACAATAATGGAAATTTTGTTAATACCTTAACCTAAAAAGGGGGAAAATATATAAATACCCCTTTGTTCTGCAATTAAGACTGGTGATATGTTTATCATGGATAACGAAAATTCAGAGAGTTTTAATACTATTAAGATCATAAGACAATATGAGGTAATTTAAAAACTGGTGTTATGCTCTTTTCCAATCTCTTTTTTTTTTTTTGGTTAAAAAAAAAACAATTTCAGGCATCAGACGTTCAATCAAATAATAACGCTCCAAGTTATAAATACGACATTTTATACGAGAACCAACGAGGGTATAATTATGATTCGAACGTTTTTGTTATTTTAGAATAAATTTTAATAATTTCATATACATCTTGAAGATTATTTGTTATGGGAATACCCAAGTTCAACTCAAAAGTCTTGAGTCCCGCAGACCCGCCACCGTGGACTAATATAGATCAAGAGTCAGTATTTTCATCTATTTTCATTATTTTTAGTTATATTTTCCATCTTATGATTAAAAAAATCATTAAAACCAATTATTACTTTAGATGTTCTCCGATGGATATTCATACTTTTCAATTGCCAGACCCATCATGGGAATGGGTGCGTAGTAAGTAGTACCGCGCGAACAGTTCGCGGACTAAAGCCTCCAATGTAATATTTTCTTGGAAGATCATAAATAATTATATTTATATAAAAAAAAAATAATATAGGTCTATAAAGAGTGGTTGATTGATATGTCTGGTGATGTTGATGAAGGTATTTAGAATTCATTTTAGAATCGATTTCTTTTTTTTAAAAAAAAAAAAAGGTTAAAGATTTATTTTTTCGGTATATAGAAGGTTGGGAATATGCATTTGATTTCCATTGTGATAATTGGCATGGTAAGAAATATTATTTAATATCAAATTATATTTATTATATTTAATTAAATTTTTTAAAAAATATTTATAAATATTTGTTATAGGATGTTATCGGACTTTTCGTTCATTCGTTCGTAAAAGGCGTTGGGTAAAATTGCGTCGTCTTAAGGTAAATAATATAATTAAAAAAAAAAAAAAAGGATTTAGATGATTTAACACGCAATGTATTTACAATTTTATATTTCTTTTTAGGGAAGTTCAAATGAGGATATCCCCCCAATTCCTTCCAGAGTAAAAAAAGATAACTGAAAGAACTTTCACTGTTAACATTAATGAATAATGACTTGTAGAAATTTATTCTATTATGATAATTTAATTTTTTCTTTTTTTTTTTCTTTTTTTTCTCATAATTTAAATAATTTAAATAATTTATAGTGCGTTAAGACTTATTAGAAAAAACTATTCTTGAATTTTTTTCGATTTCCAATTTTTTACCCATTCTTCTATTCTCATGGAATTACTTTCCATATCTTGTAATGAATTACTTTGTAATTCAATAATAATTTCTGGTGAATAAGATTCCTTTGCTTCCTCAAGGATTTCTTGAAATATTTCACACTCAATATTTTCGGTGATTTTCTTTTGAATGTAACCACTGAACAATAAAATAGAATTCAATAAATTTAATAAACGGATCAATCTAATATCATAATAAATGATGTGAAGGAAATTTATACCGTTTCTCCAATCGATCATATAGAATAGTATTATTGGTTCTTAAAACTAATACTAAATCAAACCAACGCTCGGGAAAAATTTCACAGGAATGAAAATCTACAATGTTTCCACCTTTTGATAACGTATCTTCAAGTTCATCTATTATCTACATATATAAATGTATGTATAAATTTTTAAATTAAATTTTATTTATTTCATTCTTTATTTATTTATAATACCTTGTCATCATCAGTTATATAACTTTGATACTCTTGATCAAATCCCTGATGTAATCCTTTTTCTTTAACTAATTTACCAACATCGATATGAATTAATCCTGTTGATTCTGCTACTAATTCACATAAGGTTGTTTTACCAGTTCCTGGGGTACCAGTTATTAGAATATTGGGATTTATACTATTTCATACGTTAAATGCAATAAATAAAAAAAAAAATTAACTTGAAGAATTTTGAAGAAGTTCGAAAATATATACCGTTCAGAAAATTGTTCTTCACTTTCAGTATCTGACATTTTTTAAATTTGAAAATTCGAATTCGAATTACATTTTGATGTTATAACACAACTGATCATCCAAATTAAAAATGGTACATGCATAACTGATTAAAAACTTAAAATAAAAATGTTAATAAGAAATAAGATATTATCTACTGGTAAGAACTTTCTTTCTAAATAAATGAATTAATGAATTTTCAAAGAAATACTTATTGAAAAAAAAGAATGAACCGTATTAGTTTCAATTTTGAGAAGGCAAAATGTTTATCAGTCAATTTTATCACAAGCTCCCAATCTTCTTGTAGTAAGGTATTAAAATACTTTTTTTTATTATTTTATTTTGTTCTTTTGGAAATATTAGAATTCTTTATATATTTATTAAATTTTATTTAAAATTTATCCAGGAATTTACACAACTCATCTCAAGCATTTACGAGATTTGTTGCTTCGGGTCAAAAATCTAGACCTCCCAAGTATTTTTATATTGGTCGTAAAAAATTAGAAGATAAAAAAGTGGTAGATTTGACAAAAGATTTAAAGGAACTTCCCATAAATTCTCATATTGAATTATCACTTGGAGCCTCTCCGATTTTTGATTTCGAGGCATATGAAGAAAATCAAAATAAATTAGATTCCGATGATCCATCAGATAAAGAATCAGAGGAGAATATGCCTGAAACGAGACTCGGAATACCTACTGAGGCAAAGAAAAAGAAATATGAGGTAATTTGTCAAAATTATAATTTAGTAAATTTTGGTTTTATTATTATTATTATTATTATTACTATAATTCTTTAATTCTCTAATTCTTTAATAAATTTTTCATTTTTAGCACAGATATTCAACAATGAATTTTCGCATTTCTCCACGTAAACTTAGATTCTTGGCTAATCAGATCGCTGGGAAATATATTAATGAAGCTATAGAACAAATGGAATTTTCACATAAAAGGGCTTCAAGGAAAATAATGAATTCCCTGATCACCGCTAGAGATCATGCATGGAGATATAAAATGATGCCTCCTGAAGAAGTTTATATTGGTAAGTGTAAAATTCCTCTTTTTTTTTTGCATTTGGTAACTGAGGAATTCTATTTATTCACGAATTATTTTTTATTAAAATCTAGAGCAAGCATTTGTAGGAAAAGGATTTTATAGGAAAAAACCTGATTATAAACCACGAGGAAGATTTGCTTGGATGCTGGTGAAGAAAGCACATATGAAATATATTTTAAAATTAAGACAACCAGAAGAAGACAAAGGTATTGGTACACAACGAAAATTAGGAGGCAAAATGTTTANAAAGAAAAAGAAATATGAGGTAATTTGTCAAAATTATAATTTAGTAAATTTTGGTTTTATTATTATTATTATTATTATTACTATAATTCTTTAATTCTCTAATTCTTTAATAAATTTTTCATTTTTAGCACAGATATTCAACAATGAATTTTCGCATTTCTCCACGTAAACTTAGATTCTTGGCTAATCAGATCGCTGGGAAATATATTAATGAAGCTATAGAACAAATGGAATTTTCACATAAAAGGGCTTCAAGGAAAATAATGAATTCCCTGATCACCGCTAGAGATCATGCATGGAGATATAAAATGATGCCTCCTGAAGAAGTTTATATTGGTAAGTGTAAAATTCCTCTTTTTTTTTTGCATTTGGTAACTGAGGAATTCTATTTATTCACGAATTATTTTTTATTAAAATCTAGAGCAAGCATTTGTAGGAAAAGGATTTTATAGGAAAAAACCTGATTATAAACCACGAGGAAGATTTGCTTGGATGCTGGTGAAGAAAGCACATATGAAATATATTTTAAAATTAAGACAACCAGAAGAAGACAAAGGTATTGGTACACAACGAAAATTAGGAGGCAAAATGTTTAAATACAAGAAAAATCCCTGGGTTCCACTTATTGAAACTAAACCAATTTATAATCCACCAAGAGTTTACAATTGGTGATTTTTTTTGGACAAGAAATTTAAATATTAATCTTATAAAATAGTTACACAAAATAATTATAAAACTGTAATAAATAATTTTTGAGTTTTAAAATATGATATCCATATTACTAGTGAAAACATGTACAGACAATATATCCATTTGTATAAACTCAAGTTTTCATTGTGTGAAATATATGTATGTAGAACAATTAGTATATTTACATTTTTAATTATTTTTTTTTATTTTTAATTGTGGATTTTACCACAGATCATTGTCACTGTTATCAAATTGTACAAATTATCTGTGAATTAAAAAAATAAAAATATTAAAATTTCTTAAAACTTTAAATAATTATTATTCATTTAAATTGTATTCAATAGATCTGATACTTTTATTGTAGGTGTACTTCAGTTTTAGATTTAAGGTTTACTAAGATGTTTTCCTAATAAATAAAAAAATCTTTATAAGTCACCAATTATTTTTATTTTTTTTAATTATATTATATTGTTTACATTAAAGATACCTGTCATAATTATTTACAAAAGTTGCAACTAATTATGCCATAAGGAAAATTTAATTACACAACACTTTTTTTGAATTATGTCAGGTATCACTAGTTTACATTATTTATTTACTGAAGGATAAAATTCATTAGTATATTTTGAAATATATAATAGATGCTTAATCTTTTATAAATATTATATCCATTCAATATACAAAAAATATTGTATAATTAATGATTTTTTAATAAAAAATATTTCTGTTACTTTTACATATATACTTTTCAATTTTATCTTAAATATAAAAAATACTTCTCTATTGATTAAATTTTCTATTTTAAGTCTATATTACATACTATAATCTTTTAAAGTTGATCTTATTTTAGAATTAAAATTTTTGATTATAAACTGGACACTATATAAAGATATTAATAAAGAATTAAATATTCAAATACTATTTGATTAAAGTAATTTCACTAACAGTTATCTCAATCTCTTTGATATTAGGAACAATCTTCTTAAATTCATAAATATATTCAATGTTCAACTCTTTACACATATATTCTACTACTTTGTTTTGCACAGGTAATAATGCATTATAACACCATTCTATATAGTTTCCAATTGCATATATATTATATATCAATTTCATTTGGATTTAACAAAAAGTTTTAAAATTTTTCTAATACATTTTATTTGTATTGAAATCCATTTAGTATTTCTTTCAAGTTTAATAACTTTCCTATTCTGAAGATTAATTACAAATCCAAATGTTAATAAAATATTTATAATGAAAGTAACTAAATTTTTTACTAACCTCTTGAAGTATACAGCTCCTTTTAGTTTAAGATAATTCAGACTCAAATACAATCAGATCTCTATATAGTTACACCATTGGTAAAAAAAATAAATAGGTAATTATAAAGAGGTTATAACTATATAGAGATTTTTTTATAAAGTATTATTAAATATCACTAGTCAAAATGAGGCAAATCGGCCATATCAAAATTCGGCCGACTTTCGGCTGATTGTCAAAAAAAATCAGCCTAAATTTGGCCATTAATAAATTTCAGCCAAAATTCAGAAATTCTGAATTTTGGTCGAAACTTAAAAATCAACTTTAAGTTAAGTTTCGACCAAAATTNATAATATTAAAGATATTATTCAAGGAAACTATTAGTCAAAATAGATACAACTACTACTAATAGGTAGATTCTAGAAGTTAAATAACTACTGTTAATAAGTGTATTGATTAGTGTTAACTACTAATATCACGAGACAGCGCTCCAAATGATAAAGTAGACGATTCAATACAAAGGGTTTGGTTATTATTAATAAACAATAATACTGATAATTTCAAGGTAATAATAACCTTTATTAATGGTAATTGCAAAGACAAAAGAAACTAATTTACAAATAAATTAGTTACAAAAGGTTTCCTAACTAAAGGATAGAATCCTAATTCTATCAAAAATTAAACTTAAACTAAAATTCACTAAAAGAATCTCTGACTCGAACTCAAACTCGAGCTCGAGCTCTCCTTTTTGCTTCAGGTCAAAATTCATCCCTTATATAACTAATTTTTAGGTCCTTTAGGTCCTTTAGGTCCTTTGGGTCCTCGTAATACATGATCTACATATTAATTTACTACTATCTATGGTAAATCTATTACAGGACACAGTTACACTACACAACTACATATTTGTAAATCAATTTATCTTTCGTATTACAGATAAGAATATAAATAAATAATAAATAAATAAATAAATAAATAAATAATAAATAACTAAGTACTACTAACTAATTATAAATATAATAACAATATAATAAATAATATAAGTTAATAATATATAATAGTAATTAAAATACATCCCAACAATTACTTTGGTAACAACGCTGTTTTGTTGTCGAAATGGACATNTTCCTAACTAAAGGATAGAATCCTAATTCTATCAAAAATTAAACTTAAACTAAAATTCACTAAAAGAATCTCTGACTCGAACTCAAACTCGAGCTCGAGCTCTCCTTTTTGCTTCAGGTCAAAATTCATCCCTTATATAACTAATTTTTAGGTCCTTTAGGTCCTTTAGGTCCTTTGGGTCCTCGTAATACATGATCTACATATTAATTTACTACTATCTATGGTAAATCTATTACAGGACACAGTTACACTACACAACTACATATTTGTAAATCAATTTATCTTTCGTATTACAGATAAGAATATAAATAAATAATAAATAAATAAATAAATAAATAAATAATAAATAACTAAGTACTACTAACTAATTATAAATATAATAACAATATAATAAATAATATAAGTTAATAATATATAATAGTAATTAAAATACATCCCAACAATTACTTTGGTAACAACGCTGTTTTGTTGTCGAAATGGACATTTCGAAAATATAAAATTTCGGAACAATTCTGCCTAAATTCAGCTTATCCATTTCGAAAATATGATATTTCGGCTTATTAATAAAATTCAGCAAAAATTCGGAATTTATTAAAAGAATTCTTGTTTCTTGCTGATTATTAGACATTTAGGAATTATATATAAAATAAGCATATTTCATTCACAATATTGTAAGCGAAATAAGGTAAATCGGCAATATCAAAATTCGGTTAACTTTCGACTAATTGTTAAAAAAAAATTGACTCTTAGAAATTTTAGAAAATTTTGAAATGATTTTTAAGTTTTGACCAAAATTCGGAATTTCCGAATTTTGGCTGAAATTTATATAGTATTTTGATGCTGTTTTACTGCCAAAATGTCAATTTCGGAAATATACTTTTTTCGCAAAAATTTATCTTAAATTCGATCGTTAATAAATTTTAGCCAAAATTCGGAAATTCAGATTTTAGTTTCAACTAAAATTCAGAATTTCCGAATTCGTGCTGAAATTTAATAAAATATTTTAATGCTATTTTACTGTCAAAATGTCAATTTCGGAAATATACTCTTTTCGCAAAAATTTATCTTAAATTCGACCGTTAATAAATTTTAGCCAAAATTCAGAAATTCAGATTTTAGTTTTAACCAAAATTCGGAATTTTCGAATTCGTGCTGAAATTTAATAAAATATTTTAATGCTGTCGAAATGTCAATTTCGGAAATATACACTTTCCGCAAAAATTTATCTTAAATTTGACCGTTAATAAATTTTAGCCAAAATTTAGAAAATTTAATAAAATCTTTATCATTTCGGAAAAAAAATTACTGAATTCAGATGATTTTAATGCAAAATTTCTGATTTATCATTTATTTCTGATTTATTTCTGAATTTATGAAAATTTTAATAAAATTACATAATTCTAATCATTTCGGAATAAAATAAGAAAGATAATTTTTAGCGTAAATTATATTTTCTATTTATTGGATTTACTGCCAAATACTCTTTAGCATTTTTACGATCTGAAATTTTATACTTAACCGGCACAAATCGTCCAAGAATATGATGGACTGGAATAATACAATCTCAGCTTTTAGGATAAAATTCAGTATTCCACAATTCGACATTACACATTTGTTCTTGATTTATACCGAAATAGAACCGATTCTTGATTTTTTTGTACCAACGAACATATGCCAGATAATGATTTTCCATATTTATTCTATTTGTATTTATTTCATGAACAAAAAAGAACTGAATTTGACCCGGATAAATATCAATACTATCATCTTCAGATGCAAATTTAGCTAGAATATATGAGCTTTTTTGGTGTCTAGATGAAAATGTCGAACCAAATATTTCAGAACCAATTCGGCAGCGACAATATTTGTTTATTTTTAATGGAATTATTATTGAATTTAAAGAATCGGTTTCAAATCACAGGTCAAAATCCAAATATCGGGTACCCGATATTTTTGAATATCGGGTACCTATCGGGTATCTATCGAGTGCGAATAATATTTTTATATATATCGGGCACCCGATATCTAGAGTTTTTTTTTGTAAATTTTATAATGCACCCGATATGACAGCGATATTAATTATTATTATTTCAGGCACCCGATATTACCTTCAATATCGGGTACATGATAATAAATAGTAATATCGGGTATATATCGGACACCTGATTTATTAAAAATTTTATTCAGGTTTTTCCTTTGGCTTATCTATCAGATGCATATACTTAAAATTCAAGTTTTCTTGCATAAAATCAGATATACTTTAAAGTTTAGTTATTGTTTGATATGCTCATTGTATTAGATAATCTCTTTATTATTAATTAATAAATAAATAAAATTAAAATTAAACATTAAATCTTCGATTCAATGGTATTATTGAAACATAATTATTCTTATTCTTATTCCCCGTCCGATAGTTTATCTTAATGGCCCGACCATATATTCTATGTACTGCAATAATTGAATCTTGACCTTCCTCATAGTATTCTCCATTCCACAACTCAGTATTAGATATACATGTTCCCAAAATTGATTTTAGATTTTTGAGGTATTTCGACTTTTTGAGATTTATGCAAAATCTATTCTATATATAGAAGTAAAAAAAATATCCAGTTATGTGTATCTTCAATCAAAGAATAAATCTGGGTAGTCAAAAAATTTCGGGNCTATTTGTATTTATTTCATGAACAAAAAAGAACTGAATTTGACCCGGATAAATATCAATACTATCATCTTCAGATGCAAATTTAGCTAGAATATATGAGCTTTTTTGGTGTCTAGATGAAAATGTCGAACCAAATATTTCAGAACCAATTCGGCAGCGACAATATTTGTTTATTTTTAATGGAATTATTATTGAATTTAAAGAATCGGTTTCAAATCACAGGTCAAAATCCAAATATCGGGTACCCGATATTTTTGAATATCGGGTACCTATCGGGTATCTATCGAGTGCGAATAATATTTTTATATATATCGGGCACCCGATATCTAGAGTTTTTTTTTGTAAATTTTATAATGCACCCGATATGACAGCGATATTAATTATTATTATTTCAGGCACCCGATATTACCTTCAATATCGGGTACATGATAATAAATAGTAATATCGGGTATATATCGGACACCTGATTTATTAAAAATTTTATTCAGGTTTTTCCTTTGGCTTATCTATCAGATGCATATACTTAAAATTCAAGTTTTCTTGCATAAAATCAGATATACTTTAAAGTTTAGTTATTGTTTGATATGCTCATTGTATTAGATAATCTCTTTATTATTAATTAATAAATAAATAAAATTAAAATTAAACATTAAATCTTCGATTCAATGGTATTATTGAAACATAATTATTCTTATTCTTATTCCCCGTCCGATAGTTTATCTTAATGGCCCGACCATATATTCTATGTACTGCAATAATTGAATCTTGACCTTCCTCATAGTATTCTCCATTCCACAACTCAGTATTAGATATACATGTTCCCAAAATTGATTTTAGATTTTTGAGGTATTTCGACTTTTTGAGATTTATGCAAAATCTATTCTATATATAGAAGTAAAAAAAATATCCAGTTATGTGTATCTTCAATCAAAGAATAAATCTGGGTGGTCAAAAAATTTCGGGTTTTAAGTAAAATAATTTCGTCTTCTATGAAAAACTATTTCGACTTTTTTCCCCGAAATTGCAATTTCGGGGCCCCAAAATAATTTTGCGTGCAAGTATAACCAGGACGTATGCTAACACCTTCACATGAAAAGGTAAGTATTCCTAAAGAGGTTCAAAAAATATTATGTGAATGGTATGTAACATTATATAATAGAAAAAAGAAAGATGTGNATATCACTTGTTCCATCTCTATATGCTTTCCACTTCGCTAATATAATTGCATTATTTTCATGTCGTCCAGTGATCTTGGACCCAAATATTTCATTACCTATTATTAATCGTGCATGTTGGTTCATAGTTACTTCCATACATGTGTTCACATCTTTCTTTTTTCTATTATATAATGTTACATACCATTCACATAATATTTTTTGAACCTCTTTAGGAATACTTACCTTTTCATGTGAAGGTGTTAGCATACGTCCTGGTTATACTTGCACGCAAAATTATTTTGGGGCCCCGAAATTGCAATTTCGGGGAAAAAAGTCGAAATAGTTTTTCATAGAAGACGAAATTATTTTACTTAAAACCCGAAATTTTTTGACCACCCAGATTTATTCTTTGATTGAAAATACATATAACTGGGTACTTTTTTTATTTCTATATATAGAATGGATTCTGTATAAATCTCAAAAAGTCGAAATACCTCAAAAATCCAAAATCAATTTTGGGAACATGTATAGTCCTGGTATATATTCAGTGCCATAGATTTTATTGGACGTGTCATGTCTCAGGGAGATGAAATACTGTAACTCTTCTCTATCAAATTCATCAGTTACAGCTAAGCTGCTAGCAACTTTCTTTGGTGCAAGAAATTTAAGAGAATTCTCTAAGAGACCAGACGTCCATTGACATGAAAGATGATAATCCACAAGCGAATTTTTAAGAACAATTCGCATAAGTTCGGGTTCGATCTGCCGATTACTATTAGGATATGAACCTATGAAAAGATTTGTGTTAAAATTTTATTTATTATAATTTCGTACACCCGATATGTGCAGCTTACCTATGTATCCATTTAATCGCTCGTACGGGAATAACCAAAAACTATAAACAGAGCCATAATCCCGTATGCATTCAGGAATATGCATTGATAAATGGATATTACTTGTAATAAATTCAGGCCCATAGGTTCTTTCTATATTTATTGACATATCCCTTAATCTTTCTTGGGCTTCTTGCAGATCATCTTCAGTAACAAATCTAGCAACCAATAAGTTACACGTCCGAACAAAATGTCCCAATATCTTTCTATCATTATCATCTAACATGTCCCATAAAATTGTTGTTGCATATATCATAATAAAGGTCTTC
>PQFF01000116.1:0-15976 GCA_003547095.1 Diversispora epigaea | reverse complement strand
AGCTGGGATAGTGTTAAAGTGCTGCCAGACTTCATTTTTAGGACGTCTGAGACGTTTTCTGTTAGATGTTGAAATCAAAAGTTCATCCTCACTATCAATCATATTTAAAAAACAAATTAAAGGTTAAAGAAATGGATTAAAAAGATGGATGGATTAAAGAAATGAATTAAAGAAATGGATTAAAGAAACGGAATTAAAAAAAAATTATAGATCGATTATCTCTTGTTAGATGTTACACATTATAAATATTAAATTATTTTATTTATTTAATATATTGACAGTACGAATCTTTACATGTATATTCATGGTTATATTTATATATATATACTTTCATGTATTTATTAGCATATAAGTTATATTGCAAAACTACCCACATTGTGCAAACTAACCTATAATACAAATCTAAATAATAATAACAGAATAAGAATAAAGAAAAAGAATAATAAATAATAAATAATAATAAATAAAAAAAGAATAAATAAAAAAATAGTAACAATGTGGAACTAACTTATATTATACAAGCCTATATGTTAAAAGTGAAAAAAAAGATAAGTAAAATATAATAATAATAATAATAATAATAATAACAACAATAATAATAATAATAAAAATAATAAATACTTAATATATGTTCCTGCGAGCTCGTGAAACCTACTGTACCATTCCCGCGGGCCCGCGAAGCCCATTTCAACTTCCACGAACATCCTCACGAACCCACGAGCTTAATTATAGAGAGAGAAGGAGAAAGGTAAGTATATTTTTATTTATTTTTTAAAAAAAAAAAATATTTTAAAAAAGAATTATAAAAAAAAATAAAAAAATACTTACCCTACGTCCCCCCGGTCTGCGAAGCCCATTTCAACTTCCACAGACATCCTCACGAACCCACGAGCCTAATTCTAGAGAGGGAAGGAGAAAGGTAAATATATTTTATTTATTTTTTTAAAAAAAAAATATATTTTAAAAAAATAATTATAAAAAAAAATAAAAAAATACTTACTCTACGTCCCCTAGGTTCGCGAAGCGCATTTCGGATTCCACAGACATCCTCACGAACCCACAAGCCTAATTATAGAAAGGGAAGGAGAAAGGTAAGTATATTTTTATTTATTTTTTAAAAAAAAAAAATATTTTAAAAAATAATTATAAAAAAATAATAAAAAAAATAAAAATACTTACCGTACCATCCCTGCGGATCCGCGAAGCCCTCACGAACCCACGAACCTAATTTTAGAGAAAGGTAAGTATTTTTTTTTATTATATTTTAAACTGATTATCATGTTGCACATTAAAAAAATCTTTAATTATTCCGTTACACTGACTCAAATATTTTTTCCCACGCAAATATTTTTTCAGCTCCCAAATATTTGGGATGCCAAAAATAATTTGGGATGCCAAAATTAATTTGGGATTTGGAACTTTTTGACCCTCGGGTCCCAAATAATTTTGACATATTTTGGCAGCCATAATGCCAAAATAATTTGGGATTTGGGCGGCAGGTATAATTCAGGCCCATAGGTTCTTTCTATATTTATTGACATATCCCTTAATCTTTCTTGGGCTTCTTGCAGATCATCTTCAGTAACAAATCTAGCAACCAATAAGTTACACGTCCGAACAAAATGTCCCAATATCTTTCTATCATTATCATCTAACATGTCCCATAAAATTGTTGTTGCATATATCATAATAAAGGTCTTCTATTGGTCACCAGTGAGCTTTGAAAATCCTTCTCCGATAGCAATTTTTGGAGGGATTCGACCAATATCAGATGGAAGTTGAACGTTATCCATCCTCTTTTGTGCTGTACGAAGTTGCTCGGAATTTAGCTTATTTTCTTTAATAAATATGGATTGAATAATCCATTTTGCAATCCCAAGGAACAAACAATGCATTGGATCCACTACTGCAAATCTGATCAGATCCATGTAAGGGAGACGAAGCAATTCAGACCATCGCACTCCGTTTATTTTAAAATGAGCTTCTCTTGTTCCTCTGGTGTCACATTTAAGCCATTCTTGAGCATATTGTCTATGTTTTTGGGGATCTGCAGATTCTGTAATCCATTGTTCATAATCACGCATACCACCATAATGAGTTTTTTTAAACTTCTCACTATATCGGCTTCTTTTCGAGCACCTGTGACATTTCATTACTGCAGATCCATGCCCAAATAACTTTTGTGTAGCTGAAATATCGGAAGAACCTACTAATATTGCAACTCTTATATCGAGCCCATCTTTATTTTCATATGTTTTGGGAACTCTCCATCCCTCCCATAATTCCTTAAGTTCATCAACTATCGGGGATAGGTAATGATTAATTTGGTTCTTATCGGCTTCCTTAGGTCCAGGTAGGAAGCCTAAATAAATAATATTTTCGGGCTTATTTCTTTCTGCCCTTGGAAGATTACATATCGAAACATAAATAGCACCAGTGCTATGTTGTGTGTACTTAAAGGGTTGGAACCAATCCAAATTTATTAATAATCCTAAATTCGAGGTAGCAGTTTCTGGACTAAAAAATTTGCTACCATCGAAAGGAAATGAATTCCATACTTTCCCATCATATATATCAGCATAGATATTACTATCATAATTTCTTGTGCCTGATTGGTCTAGCATTTTTTCAAAGCCAGATCTCTGGTACAAGATACTTAATTGTTGTTTAATTGAGGGCTTAGGATATAGCATTTTAGGAATTGCTACCATATTTTTCATATTTCTTTTGAGGGAGGAGAGCTCATTATTGCATAAATTCTTTCGGGAAGGTATTGGATTGTTTGGATATTCTTCATAACGGCAATGCATAATTGTTAACTTATTGTTTTCCGTATTATTGCATACACTCTTAGAATCATATAATTTATGACAGTTTGTGCAAACTGCCATCCTTAATTTTGGTTGGAAAATTCCTAACCTTTTTTTTGCTAAAAATAAAGAAGCAGGAAATTTCCAAAACTTAGAATCGTCAATCATCTTTAGGGTATGGTTTAAAAACTTAATTAAGGCCTTCAGGGCCGTATCAGGTATCCGATATTTTTGTTGAAACTTAAATAACCACAAAAGTATCTCTACGTCTAATTTATCTTTTAATTCTACTCCTTCATAGCATTCGTCCTCCTCTTCCAGCTCAGGTGAGACAAACAAGTTATCATCATCTTTAAATATTACATCATCCAAATCCATATATTCATTTTCTAATTCTACTTCTACTTCTACTTCATCATCGTCACAAATAATTTCTTCATCATCACATTCTTCTCAGTCGTCCATTAATTCATTATCATTATCTCCTATATCAAACAAAAGTTTATCATCAAATATATCGAGCATCTCATCCATGTGTGGTTCGTGAAATTGATCATTTCTTGGACGAGATGATGATGCCACAACTATTTCTTCACCAAGATCCAACCCTGTAAGCATATTGCTTATTGACACGTCTCTATTTAACTTAGATACATCAGATGTCGGTAAACTTCTTTTTCTTTTCTTACTATTTTTATTTGATGACGTATTTTCATTCACTTGAATTTCGTTCACTTAATTAAGAAAGATAAATATTATAAATGTTACACAGGTTAAAAATTGATATATCGGGTACCCAATATGGCTATTTGTCTACCCGATATGCGAAGTTATTTCAACAATTTATTTACCTCTATAATTAAACTTTCTTGCTTCGATCATTGCTAATTGAATCTTTCTTTCTTTACTAGATTTCCACATAATTTTATCATTAGTATGCTTTTTCTGGGTCTTTCCTTCAACTTCTTTTCCTTCACAAACCATACAATTACAAATGTATTTGTATTTTTTAGTCATTTTATTCAAAAGATAGGTAAATTATATATTAGTCAAAGTTCTTTAATAAATTTATTTTCAAAAAATATTCTCTAAAATATTCACATGGTCAAATACTTGCTTTTTTATAATGCACAAAAATTATTTACAGATGATACGCGTTTTTAAAATTCGCGTAAAGATGATACGCGTCGTCTTAAAATTAGAGAAATTTTATTTAGTTAATAGTAAATTTTATGTTCATATATATATAGTTATATATAGTAATGATTTATATTTATTAATATAACAATAGTACTAAATAATTTATATTATTATATTAAAATTAATATGTTACACATTACTCCTCTGATCTGCATATAAGTAAACAAATACCTATTTTTCATTATTTTTCATTATCATTAATACCATCTCTTTCTCTTTAATATGCATAACACCTCCTTGCGGCCCATTTCTATTCATTTCTTTAAAATACATATAATGTTAACAATACTATACTATACATATACCATAATTTTTATAATAAAAAACTCTTTCCGCTCATCAATTTTTTATTAAAATTTTATATATAAAAATTTTTTATTTTTTATCGAACGATAACAAAATTTATTCGGGGCCAGGTCTAAGTTATTAACTTACTTTTAAATTCTTTCCTTCCTGCGAGCGAAGAAGTTTGTAAGGTTCTGAGAGGGAGTTTAAAGGTTTGCGAAAGCTTTTACCTGGCATTGCTAATANAATGGTAACATAATTATAAAAGAACAGCCCGACAAGACGAAGTAGACGGAGGTAACGACACACCATGCTCTCTCCAAGCTTAGCTTTACTATGAGGAATGCATTTCCTGAGCTCCACAAGAACCTTGGGTCCTTCTGTAAGACCACTCTCATTGCAATAGGATTGGTGGGAACTGGCGGGTGGATAAAATACTCTCTTAAAGTGAAAGGATAACTATCTCACGGATTGGGGCAGAGATATAAACGTAACTGGAGTCCTGAAGAAATAAAAACTGTGTTATCTGTTGCGATGGCTAGACGACATGGACCTTACGAATTTTCTGACGGTTGGGTTAGATATTACGGCTTTGGCGGAAGCCTCTACTTAGAAAGATAATACAGATGGATGATAATTTTTAGTGGCGCAGTAATAATAAAATTCGGGGGAATTTGAAAATATGGGTTGACCCTGAATTCATAGTGATACAATATTGTACTATATGTACTGTATATAGATAGCAATTAAAAGGCTGAAATTAATGTGCATGGCATTGCATATTAATTATTTATCAGTTCGCATATTGATAACAAAATTTACCTTTTTAGGAAGATAATAAATTTAGTATTAGGAAGTTATTTTTAGAAGTTTATATGATCATGTATTTCTTCTAAATTTAGATACTTTAAAAATTAGTAAGATAATTTTATTAGTATAGAAGTTAATATAGGGGATAGGTTTATAGTTTATTTCCTATTCATAGAAGAATATTATATAATATGTGGGGTGGGATGTTGTTCCCTTGGTAGGAGAAGGAGTAGGGATTACAAAAATTAGTTTTTTCTTTTTTTTGTTTTTGTTGCAGTGCACCAATGGAAATATTCCATGCGGTTAGGGTGAGATGAAGATATCGCTGTTATAGATTAAACTGACCCTCGTAAGAGTCTCAGTTGGACAGTTTCGAAGTAGTTCGAAATGGAGGTCTATAGCCACTCTACGGTAGTTGGGTATGCCGTGCGGGTAACCAATCCTTAGCTAGCAAGTTTTTATTCTGTAATGTTTTTTAGTTTAAGTTGCTGAATTGTAATGTATATTAAAATTCTATGAATAAAGATGAGCCCTTACTGGCGTTTTAAAACCAAAACCAAAACCATAATTTTTATAATAAAAAAAACTCTTTCCGCTTAATATTTTATTGATAAAAATACGCAGTAAAATTTTAGAAAAAGTTTTAATTTTATTTTTGTTCGCGATAACCAAACATGAGTGAGAGCGTTAGCTCTAATACTAGGTCTAAAAAGAAGGGTACTGACCATGCCCAACGTATTAAAATGTCAAATGAAAGACAAAAGAANATAGAAGAATATTATATAATATGTGGGGTGGGATGTTGTTCCCTTGGTAGGAGAAGGAGTAGGGATTACAAAAATTAGTTTTTTCTTTTTTTTGTTTTTGTTGCAGTGCACCAATGGAAATATTCCATGCGGTTAGGGTGAGATGAAGATATCGCTGTTATAGATTAAACTGACCCTCGTAAGAGTCTCAGTTGGACAGTTTCGAAGTAGTTCGAAATGGAGGTCTATAGCCACTCTACGGTAGTTGGGTATGCCGTGCGGGTAACCAATCCTTAGCTAGCAAGTTTTTATTCTGTAATGTTTTTTAGTTTAAGTTGCTGAATTGTAATGTATATTAAAATTCTATGAATAAAGATGAGCCCTTACTGGCGTTTTAAAACCAAAACCAAAACCATAATTTTTATAATAAAAAAAACTCTTTCCGCTTAATATTTTATTGATAAAAATACGCAGTAAAATTTTAGAAAAAGTTTTAATTTTATTTTTGTTCGCGATAACCAAACATGAGTGAGAGCGTTAGCTCTAATACTAGGTCTAAAAAGAAGGGTACTGACCATGCCCAACGTATTAAAATGTCAAATGAAAGACAAAAGAACAACCCCATTCAAAGAAAAGAGTCTTCGATAAAACAGGTACAACAAAAGAAAAAGGAAACTATTGCTATTGATACCGTCCAAACCACAGAAAATATGGAGTTTGAAAACATTCCTCAAGTAATCATTGAAGCAACCCCCAGTACCAGTAAAGGAAAAGAAAGATTGGAAGAAAATATAATTGAAGAAGACATTGAAATTAAAGATACCACTGACGTAACCGGCAAAGGAAACGTCCTAGGAGGAAATATTGAAGATAGCACCTGGACCACGGTCACCAATCCTAAACAAAAGAAGAAACAATTAAACCCTATTCTCATTGAAGATGATAAAGAATCTATTGCATCATATGACACTGAAGATAGCAACCAAGCGCACTGGAGAAAAGAACTTGAAGCAACGAAGTATAAAATTTGGATTTACGTAGTAAAAGTTGCCGGAAAAACTGTTGGGGATAAAATAAGTCATATTAAAAAATCCTTTTTCAATAAAGCCCAAGTAACTTTAGTCACCAATCAATTATTTGCTAAAGAAAAAATGATTTGTGCATTTTTCACTGACAAAAAACAAATGCAACTAGCGCAGAAAATAAATGTGGGCGTAAATGAAGATACGCCTACATACATGCATAGAGCACAAATCTTCAGAATAAACCCTGAAAAAGAAGAAAGAAGGGGAGTAAAGTTGTGGGACATCCCACATTACATCATCTGGAATTATATAGAGGCGTTCTAGGACGCTATATATACGAAATGTCTGGAGAACGCACTAGAACGGTGCGTTCTAGTACGTTATATATACGAAACGTTCGGAGAACGCACTAGAACGGTATGTTCTAGTACGCTATATATACGAAACGTTCGGAGAACGCACTAGAACGGTGCGTTCTAGTACGCTATATATACGAAGTGTTCGGAGAACGCACTAGAACAGCATATTTAATACGCTATATGAACGTAGGTGGTGTTCGTAGGACGCTATAGATCAGTGTATTTTGGACGCACTAGAACGTTTATATTTAATTCCTGATGATGAAACACCAGCAACTAAAAGTAGACCTAGAACTACAATTTGGAAAAGTTGAGCGATTGACATTGCGGCCGGCCTTAATGTGGCAATCGGCCGTAGTGATTTTTGAAAAAGAAGAAGACGCCAAAAAAATTTTTTCGCAATGGTGCATTATCATTGGAGATGATTGTCTATGTGTAACAGGGATGAAAGAATCTATTGACGATCTCATGTCACGGGGTAAATATGCAGCACGGGTAATAAATTTACCACCTGGTATCACTGGAAGAGAAATCTTTACCAATCTCAAAAAACTCGAAGCAGTTACTTGCTACATGCCACGCACTAGAAATTATGTATTAAGAGGTGAGGCGATTATAACTTTCGCTAATGAAGAGAAACAACAACAAGCAATCGGTAGAATATGGAAGGTTACGGGATACGACATCACTATTGTCGACATAGCAACTAAAACGTGCCACCGATGCCATTCTACGGAACATTTGGCCAAAGACTGTCCCAGAACCCAACTAGACGCACAATATAAAGAAAAGAAAGTAGATCAGTATGAAAAATTTGGCAATATATATAAATGACACAATCCAGCGCTATATAATAATTTGAAACGGTCTGTTGAACGGGCAACGTTCGCGGAAGTGGCAAGAGAACCTACAAAACGAAACAAATTAGCAGCTAGAAATGATCAAAATAAATTTAATAATGATAACGATAATAAGGAACAGGATAGACTATCTCGTATTGAAAGTGCGCTTGAAAAAATATCCGAACGACTTCAACAATTAGAAGAATTTGTAATTAACAATATAGGAAATAATAATCAAAATATCAGGAATAACAGTGATAACAAATCAACAACGTATAACAATAACAACAACACATTGGATAATACAATGGGACAAAACCCTGGGGAAGATGATGACGAAATGGCATATAGCGAGATAGAAACAAATCGTCCGGGACCTGAAGAATCCACTAAGTCTACCATGAACAAATTGGTGGAATTGGTAAGCCAACTGGGAGGTCGGATGTCAGAGATGGAGAATGTGGTTTTGCAACATACAAACAACTTATTTAATAACACAGGAGCACAAGGTTCAGCATCATGGACGCAATAATATAGAATAAACAAACAACTAATAATAAAATTATGACAGATTATAATAATAACACAAATAGTATAAATAATTCAAATAGCAATAATGATAATCAATCCATAGATAGTAATATAGTAAATATAAATAGCCTAAATTCATTTACATTTAATAATAGGAATATAGAATCGATAAATCCAATAATAGATAATTCTGAGCCTACAATTTATTCTAACACCATAGATAGCCAATTAGTTAATAATTACGATACAGAGTCTATATCCGTTAAAAGCAACTGTGAACGAAGAATATGGAAAATGGCTACTCAAAATATCCAGGGAATTAATGACCCGATAAAACAAGAGTTGTGGTGGCAATATTGCATAGAAGAAGAATTAGACATCATTGTACTAACCGAAACGAAAATACAAAAGCGGTCAGAATGGACAATTTTTCGTGACCAAACACAAGATAAGAATAAAGAAGGTAAACAATATTATACATGGTGGGCTAGTGACGCTAAATACACGCAAGGGACTGGTGTTGGGATTATGATCTCGCAAGAAATAGCGACTCACGCATATAAAATAGATAGATATAAGTTACGAGCAATCTGTGTATACCTATCATTTAAAGGGAAATTCACAGTGCAATTAATAGCGGTATATGCTCCCACGAAAACAACAAAGCACAAGCAAGAAACCAAAGAACTAAATCATTGGATCTGCAACAAACTTGGCGAAGCCATCAGTAAAAATATGGTCTCCTTCGTTTTGGGGGATTGGAATGCAGTCCCTAATCCACGAAAAGATCGATGGCCGCCGGGAAGAATTTCGATGCCAGAAACTCTGATACTGAAGACAGTGACTAAAATGGGATATGAGGATAGCCACCAATTTGCTAAAGAAGAAGAGGAACGATTCACATATCATGCAAATAGAGAAAATAATCTGTGATGTTCAAGCAGAATCGATCAAATATGGATACATCCGGGGTACGTGAACAAATTGATAGATTATCAGGTGACTGATACGGATGTATCATCTTCATCGGACCATCATATGGTATCAATAAGGGTTGATGCTGATCAATGGTGGGATAATAAACAATATAAATCTGTCACTAATATGAGGAAGAAAAGGAGAAGTCTTTGGAACCTAAAAGACGCGCAAGATGAACATTGGGAAAGGTTTGGGAGCCTATTGGATATTGAATTAGTAACGGAAACGGATGTAGATAATTTGAGGAAAACCACAGAAACGGAATGGGGGGAATTGAAATCAGCAATTATCAAAGCTGGTAATATGGTATTCCCTAAATCCAAGGAGCCAAAAAATCGAGTAAACATATTAAGAAATAATCATAAGGACTTTTGGTTATTAAAAGCACTTTCGAGAGTTCATCGTATCGGGAAGTTGAGATTAATAAAAGGGTCCTTAACGCAAGAAGTACAGAACAAACTGGAACAAACCATCAAAGAAATCAACGATAAAAAAGATAAACTAATCAACCCATTTCCTAATAACAATGGTGAGTGGAAAGAATGGATAAATGAAGTGAGGAAAGTTTGGACAACTGTAAAAACGTTAATAAAGAATGATATAACTAATAAAAGAAATAAACGAATACAGTTTTATATCGAAAGACGACAATCGTAATTAGAAACTTCTCCATCAAAGATGATCTCTTCGGCACTTGAGCGAGAACAACGAAGAATAGTATTGGATAAAATAATTGCGACTAAAGACAATGGTGCTGTACACGTGATTACGACACCGGACGCGATTAAAAAGGAAGTACAATTACATCTATACAAATGGACATCAGACCCTAGAGATGAAAATCTTATATTGACAACCCGTTGGCTTAAACAATATGCCCCAAAAGAAAATATATCATCGACAATATATGATCCTGTTATAGAGCAGATAACAGTACAAGAAGTAGAAGAGACTCTGACCGGATTCAAAAATGCGAAAGCACCTGGGCCCTCTCTTATACCTTATGAAATATATAAACACATGCCCGGCAGTGGCTTGGCAAGCATGGCAAAAATTTTTAATAAAATAATTGAAACGGGTGACGTCCCGCTAGAATGGACTAATAGCGACATAGTACTCATTCCAAAACCAAAGGAGTGGGAAGGCAATTTGGAGATAACAAGACCTATCACGCTGATGGAAACAATAAGAAAAATATTTACCAAAATATTAAATAATAGATTGATGAAAATATTATCAGACAATAAGATCTTATCGGAAAACAATTGGGCGGGTCTTCCAGGGGGAAGAACGACGTACCCTATACATATTTTGAATAACCTTATGGAAGATGCTAGGGAAAAAAATAAGGAAGTTTGGCTTCTGTTCCAGGATATCAAAAGAGCTTTTGACTCGGTAGATACCAATATGTTAATTAAATCTATGGAGAGGCTTAAAATTCCTCCAAAGATAATAAAGGTACTAAATAACATCATGATGCATAGAACTGCACAGGGAATAACAGAATACGGCAATACAGAATCATATAAAGTTGAAAGAGGCGTGGACCAAGGGGATAGTATCTCACCGTTATTATGGCGTATATTTTATGATCCATTATTATGTGAAGTTGAAAAGCTGGGTATGGGATATAAAATGGTCACCACATGGGATGAAAATTTGGCGAAAAAGACTACTGGCACTTTGGAAAGTCATATTTCGTCTTTGGCCTACATGGACGACACAGTATGGATAACAAAAACTAAAGAGCAAATGCAAAAAGTAATTAAAATTGTAGAATCCTTCTTTGACCTTACTTTAATCACTGTAAATGCGTCAAAATCGAACTTATTGGTCTTAAACTCAGAAAACACTAGGGAAGACAATGCCTTGGATTTCGTCGATTCTAGATTGATGCCTCATGATCAGAAGTCTTCGGTAAGATACCTTGGAGTCTGGATTTCAGCAGACAGAAAAAAAGTAGAACAAAAGAAACTGTTAACTGATAAGATAATAAAATCAACGAATATATTAAAACGAAAACAATTGACCGATAAGCAAATAAGATATATAATCAATCACGTGGTCTTCCCACAGATAGAATATTTAATGACAGATATGGTGCTAAGTGAATCGTTTATAACAAAAATGGATATCAAACTAAAAGGATGCGTTAAAAACGTCGTAGGTTTTGCGTCTTCCTTACCTGATAGTATATTATATTCACATTGGGGATACAGATTGTTTAACATAGAAGATCGGCATATACAATTACATGCCACCGAATTAATGAGTCGTTTAAATATGGATAATAATTGTGGTATTACAACGAAAATACGACTGCAAGACTTGCAAAATAAAATTTGGTCAGGAGAACAATTATGGACACTACACGCTGACACATGGAAAGAAATCAAAAAGCCTGGATTGAATGGGAAAATAATAGAACTTTTAAATAAGAGCGAATTATCATTTGCAATAACTAAATCGAATGAATTTCCTATTTGTCCTAAAGGGGGCAATATTACTATTGAGAAGTTTATGAAGTCACGACAATGGTACAGTGACAATCGTATAGCCTGTCGAAAGCATAAAGTGCTATTTGTAGAACAACTCCTAAATGCAAACATGACTAAAGTTCTCGAGTGGATGCGAATAGACCAAACGAAACCATCAAGCATCACACCAAAATGGTTTAAAGAAATAAGTAAAAGCATACAAAATAGATGGGATGAAATACAGACTTCAGCAGCGATCAATTCCTTTAACAGAATCAATAAAATTGACCCAAAGAATGTAGAAAGGCATCAAATTGTGGCGGTTAATTCAACTGCAAATGTATTATTAGGACGAGTATACAAGAACCCAAAAGAGAACTCAACACAAGTCCCAATCCAACACTACGTAAGTGATGTAATGGACGGTATAGAGGGATCTCCAATAGCTCCATGTACTGGATGCGAGCTAAATGTACAAAGAGCAACGAGGCTCACAGACAAAGATACAAATCAACTATCTAAAGGGTGTATAATGGACGCTGATATTGAAACAATATTTTCCCTCCCAAAAAGAAAATCTCGACTGTCATTAAGTAACAAAAATGATAAACGTGAAAGAAACAGATTACTCTTGTCTCCGTTTTCTATGAAAACGTTTATGAAAGAAACAGTTCGACAAGAAATGGAAACAGAGAATCTAGCAAGCGAAGATACTGAGTCGTACTGGCAAGACTTAATTAACTTTCCACCGGAACTAACGGCCAAGATACATGATGCGCAAATAAATCTATGCGAAGAAAAAGCAGTAAAAGTCTATACGGACGGATCTCTCAAAACACAAAGCATAGTCGACACTGACAGCCTAACCTATATCAGAAAAGTTATGGGTTTTGGTATAACCTTCGACACTACAGAAACAAGCGGATTAATCGACTTATATGAAAGGGTAGATGGCCCACCCTCGTCTACAAGAGCGGAGCTATGGGCAATACTAGTAGCAATGTACGTAACCCCTAAACGAGCCAAAATCGAAATCTATACCGATAGCTCGGCAGCTATTTGGGCATTGAGAGGTTTTCTCGAAAACAAAAAAGGCAAATCTTGGAGCAATTACAAGTCTCCATTAATACTCCAAGCCATAGTAGAAATTATTCGAAGCAAAAGATTAAACATAGAATTGATCAAGGTCGAAGCACACAGTGGAATCAGTCTAAATGAACGGGTGGATAAACTCGCTAATAAAGGAGCATTCTGTGAAGTGCCTTGCCAAATAGACATAACTCAAATAAAAGGAAGACAAGCATTATTTAAATGGCAAGACAGTTATATAGATACCTCGATCAAAGACTTTGTAAAAAAGAAGGCGGAGATTAAATGGATAACGCAATGGCGTTTACAATACAGAACGTATAAATGGATGAACGAAAATATATCGGATAATATTGACTGGCAAACTACCTGGTCTATGATGCATGGTACAAAAATAGTGTCTAACTTTACTAATAAAGAAGATCAAAGGTACAGATCGTTCAATATGAAGTTACTCAACGACGAACTACCAGTTATTAACAACCTGCACGCGAGGAAATCGAATATATACAAAAGTACTAGATGTGTATTATGCAAACTAACGAAAGAAGACTCCGTGCACATTTTCTTTTGTAGAGAAGAAGCAATACAAACGCAGACCAAGTTTAAGAATTTAATCTTAGCAGCAATCTCGAAACATCAAGGGGATACTACGCTGAACAAATTGAGTAATGAAATCAACACAGCCACATATTTTGATATAGACACGCTCAGGCAAATCAATGGTACAATAGAAGAAACAGAATTTAGCCTGGAGGATTGTATTAAAGGGTTATTTCCGAAGGGACTCAAGACCTTATTAAACGAAAATGTTAAAGAGTTAGGCAATAGAAATAAAATAATCAGTGAATGGTACAAACAGAGTAGAGAATACTTATTTTCGGTATAGGTAAGACGTTGCAAACAAGTTATCGAATAGGAAGAATTAAATGGGATAACAAAAAAAATGAAGAAAAGTAAGGGAAGGAGTATAGATATTAAACCTTCAGAATATATAGAAATTAAAAACAGACTCGATCTGTTCAAAGAAACATTAATAACTAGAACAATCAATAATATATATAATCGTGGTTCGAACTTTTTTAAAACTATTTTTTGTAAAATTAACTTCAGTGGGGCTGTAACCTCCTGAATAACGAGAATTTTAGGATTCTCTATTACGGTGGTAGATTAGACGGTTAAAAGAAATTTTATAGTCAGTTTTTATTCTATTTGTATTTGTAGTTTAAGTTACTGAATTGTAATGTATATTATAAATGACTGAATAAAGATGAGGCCTCACTGGTCGTTTAAAAACCATAATTTTTATAATGTTGATAATACTATATTATTCTTAATATTGATATATAACACCAGGACCCCGATAAGTGATTTTTTTATTCGTTTCTTTAAAATATATATAATGTTAACAATATATTATTCATAATATTGATATGACCCCGATAAGTGATGTTTCATTTTTTTTTAATTTCGCGTTTTCAGATATAAGTAACTGATTTAGCTTTAAAAATCTTTAAATCCAAGGGAAAAGGTAAAGTTCTAAAAAATCAAAATACTTTGTTTTTAAGTATATTTATAAATAAATATATATTATATATTACATATATTTCTAAACTTATATTACATTTCNTAGGATTCTCTATTACGGTGGTAGATTAGACGGTTAAAAGAAATTTTATAGTCAGTTTTTATTCTATTTGTATTTGTAGTTTAAGTTACTGAATTGTAATGTATATTATAAATGACTGAATAAAGATGAGGCCTCACTGGTCGTTTAAAAACCATAATTTTTATAATGTTGATAATACTATATTATTCTTAATATTGATATATAACACCAGGACCCCGATAAGTGATTTTTTTATTCGTTTCTTTAAAATATATATAATGTTAACAATATATTATTCATAATATTGATATGACCCCGATAAGTGATGTTTCATTTTTTTTTAATTTCGCGTTTTCAGATATAAGTAACTGATTTAGCTTTAAAAATCTTTAAATCCAAGGGAAAAGGTAAAGTTCTAAAAAATCAAAATACTTTGTTTTTAAGTATATTTATAAATAAATATATATTATATATTACATATATTTCTAAACTTATATTACATTTCAGCTATATACGAAATAACGCGTCATAAACAAGAATATCACGTAAGTAATATGAAATATTACTTCTTAATTACCTCATATATAATATGTCCGATATCAAAAAATATGATATAATGATTAATAATTTTACCTTTTCGTGATGCAATAATTAATTCATCTGCCCGAAAAATGCAATATATAAAAAACTATTCTTTCCCTTTCTTTCTTTTTTAAAAAATTATTTTTTTATAAAAAAAATGACGAAATCAAAAAAAGTAGCGTATTCTTTTCGTTCTATCAAGGTACTAAAAAAGAAAACACACAACAAAGTATCAAAAAAAGGTAAATTAATTAATTAATTAATTAATTAATTAATTGTCTATTTATAAAATAATAATTATAATTATAACTAATATATTAATTATATTTAATAGATTACGAAACAATTGAAAAAATTTTTACAAAAATGCTAAGTAAAAACAAAAAAATTGGTGAAAGTAGTAAAAAAATTAGTAAAATTAAAAAAAATAAAAAAGAATCTTCCTCCTCTTCCTCCTCTTCTTCATCCTCTTCGTCCTCTTCATCCTCTTCTTCGCCCTCCCCTACTGCTTACTCATCATCATCATCACCTTCTTCTTCTGCTAATGAATCTTCGTCATCTTCTGATGAATCTGATGAATCTGATGAATCTGATGAATCTGAATCTTCATCATCTGAAGAAGAAAAAAAGAAA
>PQFF01000115.1:632918-658034 GCA_003547095.1 Diversispora epigaea | reverse complement strand
TTTTAGCTCATAAAACTTTTTAACGAAAGGATCGATCCTGTCGTTAAAGATGTATGCAAAAAACAGCAAAAACAAAGAATCAGAAACGTAGCGTCCAAGATTAACAGAGACGGGCACCCGCTAGTTGGGGCCCCGAGCTGGACTCTAAATATAGTAGCATTGATGCGTGAAAATCGGGATCAATCAAAAATAGTAATTTATGATCCCGATACAGAAGAAGAAGAAAGTGAAGGAGAAGGAGGGGACAACACCAATGAGGATGATGATAAAAAAAAACAAAAAAACAAAAAAAAAAATAAAAGAAAATAAAAAAAAATAATTATAATAATAATAATAACAATAATAATAGTAATAATAATAATTATGATATTATATAATTTTTTTTGATTTTTATTATTTTTTATATATTTTGATTATATTAATAAATAAATTTTGCAATAAAATTAGTTATCAGGCATATGATATATTAAAAAAAAATTTGTGCAATAATAAATAAAGCTATTGAATTTTTTATGATTTTGTCTAATGAATAATTGAATTTTAGTATGAAAGTTATATTATCGGGCACCCGATAGACGCAATATAAATAAAATATCGGAAGCCTATTAGTAGCCGAAAGTTGACCGATAGATCCCTGATAGTATTTAAAAAAAAAATCGGGTACTTGATTGATTTTGAAAAATGACTAAAAACTAAATACCCGATATGTGTAAAAAATATAACCGATAAGTCTGCAATAAGTATACGATATTAGGCACGACTACTACACTTATCGGGTACCCGATAGGTGTAATATAAATAGATATTGGGGACCTATCGGGGACCTATCTGGGGGGAGATAGGTGCCCGATAAGTCTCTGATATTCCAGATTTCAACCAGTGTAATAAATTACTATGTTAATACTTTGCTAAATGATAATTTTTAATAAAATACAGGATTAAATAATACAATAGTTATATGTTTTAATATATTTCAGTTATGTTGATTCTATCCGGTAACAACGCTATGCTCTGGACAAATAATAATAAAATAAAAGAATAAAAATAAGGCTAACAACATGTATATTTGACATATTACTTAGAGTTATTTAGTATTTTATAAGATATAATCTTTGATTTGTTTTTTGACTTCAGATTTTGAAGATAATGTTATCAAAACTAATTTGGTTTTGACTTAACCTTTAAAATTTCAATTTTTAATTGCATTTGACTTAATTAATTATGTCAATTACTGGTAAAAATCAAAATTTGCTTTGATTTAATTATAATTTTTTTTTTTAAAACGACTAGTGTGGGCTTGCTTTATTTTACTTAAACATAATAAAAATTACAAAAAGAATCAAATTACTTAAGACCAGGGTTGTGGTCGTACACTGTACTATTCAAAATTTAAGTACAGTACAGCAGTGTTGTACACGGGACATGTCCCAGGCCTTTTTGAACTTGTCCCATCTTTGTCCTACCTTTGTCCCAAATATATTCCTACTTATATTTAACTTTTAAAAATATATATTTGTATGTAAAATTAGATTCTAAGCATTTTTATTTAGAACATTAAGGCAAGTTATTATAATAAAATTTTGAATTATTATTATTTTTTTCATTGTCCCAACTGTCCCACTTTTGTCCCAAACATGTCCCATGACAACACTGCAGTACAGTATTCGTACTAGTACGTACAGTACACGTACAATTTAGTACATCGATCAGGTGAACACATTAACCAATTAAAATCATTCATATCATATAATTCACCAATCATGTGAGAAAATTAACCAATTAAAATTATTTATATCATATGATTCGTCAATCAGGTGAAAGCATTAACCAATTAAAATTCATGATTCAGATTTGTACTAATGTACTAATTTCAAAATCTTCAAGTACAAGTACTGTACTAGTACTGTACTGTACTGTACTTAGTACAGTACAGTACAAATTCCCAATCCTGCTTAAGACTATGTCTACCGGTTACTCTATCGTCGTGAAAAAATATAATTTTTAGTTATTAATGGTTGAATGTCGTTATGACTATACATGTTTCCAAAATTGATTTTGAATTTTTGAGGTATTTCGTCTTTTTGAGATTTATGCAGAATCTATTCTATATATAGAAGTAAAAAAAGTACCTAGTTATATGTATCTTTAATCAAGAAATTTATCTGGGTGGTCAAAACATTTTGAGTTTTAAGTAAAATAATTTCATTTTCTATGAAAAACTATTTTAACTTTTTTTTCCAAAATTACAATTTCGGGACCCCAAAATAATTTAACTGCAAGTATAGTTATGACCTATTAACAGTTAAAAAATAAAAATTTTCTATCCTATATCTACAACTATAACTTTTCGAACAACATCGATCCTCTTTATTTTTATCCATTATCAATAACTCCTTAGAAGACTATTCTTATTATAACTAACCCTACATCTTTACTTACTTCTCCAGTGTTCAAAAAACTTCTTGCAAGTTACAAATAAGAATATATCTTAACAAACTATTCACCAAAATTCAACTAACCCTCTAACACTTTACCCAACTTTCACATCTAACAATTTCAATTACCTGATCATTTAATTCTCCTGATCATCTGATTTTCTTTACGTACCCCATCTCCCACAAATTTGAAATTACAACATTATATATCATTATCACTGATTATCACCTTAAATACACTTCGTATTACCCTTTTGCGTACACATCCGATTGTCAAGATTGATAATTCAGGGTCAAACTGAAATTTGACTATTTCCTCAAAAAAGTTATGACTATGAAAAAAGAGAAAATTTGTGATGCAGTTTTTTTATTAACCAACAACTTTAAGGACAAACTCCAAGCAAAACTTTGTTTTCCACATTCGTACTTCTAAGTTTTTCTTTTTCAAAGGAGAGGTAGTTACTTCTAAACCGTTCTTTTATTACTTTATATACCTTTTATTAACGTAAAATAAATCAAAATTATTTGCGAGCTCCGAGAAAGAAAACAAAATCGTCGTCAACGTTTTCAGCCAAAGAACTCAAAGCCCAAATGCCAGACGTAATAGTCGTATAGGTTAAAGCCTCCTATTCTTATCTGGTAAAACTCTAAAACTTTCAAATAGAACATATCGTACTAGAGTTCACTTCCGTTATTTACTACATATTTTTGTTAAGGTCGATAGAAAAGGAAAAAGTTTTTTTTTTTATACACTTTTTTTTTAATTCTAATTTTTCTTAATTTTACTCAATTTAATAGTTTTGACAACATGTGTAATACATGTTGAATAATTAAAAATTGACAATTTTAGTACAAATCAGTTATAAATCAATTATAAATCAGTCAAAAATTGGCTATCTATTTGCATATCTCCTTGCCTATTTACATATCATCTACAAATCTTCCTGCCTATTTGCATATCTCCTTGCCTATTTACATATCATCCACAAATCTCCCTGCCTATTTGTGTATCATCTACAAATCTTCCTGCCTATTTGTATTAAAAATTTTCATTATTTGACCAGTGTAATTAAAATCAACAAAACATAATTTGACACAATTATATAAATACAATTAAATTTCAGTAATTGAGTCAAAGGCTACTTTTGATGACATTTATAGTGAATACAGCACATCAACATTTATTTGTACCATACAAATTGTTATAATAGAAAGTTTACATCTTTAAAGAGGATCAGCAATTCTTTTTCTGGTCATATGTATTTCATATGAAAAATTCGTGTAACGTCGATCATTAAATGGAACTTCCGTCATGCTTCTCAGTTGTGAATTTATTCCTCGCTTTCCACTTTTCTTAATTTTCTTTCAAATTACTTATTCAATTTTGACTTAAAACGGTACATTTTTTCTGGATCTCGTGCACAAATTTGCTGAAATTATTCTTTACCCTTTATTATTAAAATGGAGGCAATCGACGCCAACGAGTATTTGATTCAGTTCCTAGGAAGTACGGATCAGACTGTAAAGATTTATCTCTTGGGATTCAACTTCCAAGGTTTCTGGAAAAAATCATGTTTTAACGTGATTTTCACATAAATTCATTATAGGTATTGATAATCTTCCTTCGGAAATTAATTATCACTTTACTGAACTAACAAATAAAGATCAAGAAATTGAGAGTAAGTGTGTTTGTAGGTTTTGGTTTTGTAAATAATGCGTCTTTTTTTACTAACGCATTAGTTGCATTATAAGGAATAACGGAAAGAATTGAACGACGCAAAAAAAGGTTATGGTGCTTATATGATGGAGTTCCCTTTGAAGATGAAGACAGCGATTGTTCTGTTGTTGAAAACGTTTATGAAGATCAAGATCAGGAGGGAGAGAATGAATCAGATAGTGAAGAAGATGGTAGAAATGAGGATGAGCTGGCTGCTGAGAATTCTTTAAAAAAGAAACGGCGTCGCGTTGCTCGTGTGATAACCGAATTCGAAGACGAAGAAGTTCTTAAAGATAAAATAATTAAAGATCATGTGAGAGCATCACAATTGCAAGACGAGAAAATTGAAATTGCAGATAAAGCCCTTGCTTTAGTTAGTTTTCGTTTTTATTCTAAGTAAAATCATCGATTCATTTTATTTAAGGGAGAGAGAGTTCGACCATTCTAATTATACATTAATTCGTTCATAAATTTATATATTTTAGGTTGAAAGGCATATTAAACGGCTCGATGAAGATTTTGATAGTTTATTTCCGCAACATAATCTTCGAGAAAACGTTAATGAATTTTTTATCTCGGAACCTTCCAGTCCCAACAAAACGGATACAGTGAATGCAGCTACTGCAATTCAGGCGTCACCTGATTCAAATAACGTACAAATCACCCCACAAATAACTACTAGAAATCAATCACCTACAGCACCAACGCAGGCTACGACGTCAACATTCACTAATGCAACATCCTTTGATCAAATCAAAGGATTATATTATCCGTCGGGTGCAGAATCTGCCGAAGAAGGTCAATTTTGTAAGCTATTTAGCTTTTCTTCTTTTCCGAAATCGTATATAATATAATATTTTTTATTCATTACAATTATAATATTTTTTTTCATTGTTTACAGCATTACCTTTATTGCCAAATCCTTCAAGTTCCTCTGCAACTCGCTGCAATAAAGGTATCTATTTAATTCGTGTTATTTGTTAAAAGGAATTTTGTTTGTTGACATTTCCTTCTCTAATAAAAGACTCAACAACGCCCGGACGACGACATTCATCAATAACTACTAATCCTAATAATGGTAGACGTCGAAAACAGAGGTTCATTTTTTATATTTGGTGGAAATGATTAGTTTTTGACCTTATGTTTTTTATTTGATAATTAGTTATCCTTTATTTTATAGTAATTCTCAAAGTAATACCCCTACTTACATGGCAAATGCAGACTCTAGTATGAATGTCAATAACAATAGCAGTCTCTCCAGAAGTATCAAGTTACGATTACTTTCTGGCGACGATCAACTAGATCCGGACTTCGTTGATCAGGGAACGAATGAAATTAATAACATTAATTTTTTGGACGCAGAGACCACTTCAAATGATTATGCACCTATTGTTGATAACGACACATATTCATCAGGCTACGTTCAGGCCATTGATCCTAACGAGCCCGTATATTGCGTTTGTCGACAAGTTAGTTTTGGTGAGATGATTGGTTGTGACGGCGAGGTAAGGAATTAAAAACCATAAATTAAATAATAATTGAATGATCATTGAAATAATCATTGAAATAATCATTGAATAATTTTATTTATTTTTCAATTGATTGATTTGATTTATAGAATTGTCCCATCGAGTGGTATCATCTCGATTGTGTAGGACTAAAAGCCGTACCTGAAGGCAGGTGGTTCTGCGACCACTGTACAGGCGCCAATCAGATGAAGAAGAGGAAGAGGGGTCGGCCAGCTGGATCGTGAGTTGTATCAACATTCTTGGATTTTATCTTCTTAAAATAAATAATTGTTCAAAGCATTTAAGTTGTATTTTATTTTATTTTTATATAATTGAGAACAAATATCAAGTTCAAATCTACGTGAAATTTCACAAGCTCCTTCAAAGCACGACATATATATCTTCTCCAAAACCTCGCCACTTCCAAGCAATCTGCTCGATCAACAAAATATTGATCTAAGTGGTGGGGTGGAGCAAACACGAATTTGATATCGATATCTATTATCTTTTTTGCCAAAATTACCAATTTGTGGTTGGTCAAACTTCATACAGTCTCTTGTGTTTTTCAAAATAAGGGGCAAAATTGCCATATATATATAAATATTTCCGAAATATTCCGAATAAATTTCAAAAATTCGTTCGTTTTTATGTTAAAAAAATTTTTTTGTCGATTATTTCCTTATTGTATCTTGATTTACAAATTGTAACTTTCCCACGTTTAATAAATCGCAGAATGTATTTTTTCTATTTCTGGACTTAATAATTAGTTTAATCTACATATTAGAAGAATCTATCGGTTATCGTGTTGATAATCTCTAATATAAAATATATAAAATAAACCTTTAATGTCATCAAACAAGCGCCTGCTCCAAATTAAAACACATTTTTTATCAATGGATTGTAATTATTATTTTTTACTCATTTTCTTCTATAATAATTTTTTAATTTTTTGTTCACACTTTTTCGTATTTTCGTGTCAGCTACGTCGAGTTTTCAGGATGTTCCACTTGCTCCCCCAGACGTCATTTTCCATTTAACTGCACAATACAAAGCAGATACCTTTCAACATAAGGTTAACTTAGGAGTTGGAGCATACAGAGACGATTCAGGAAAACCATGGGTATTGCCAGTCGTAAAAAAGGTAACTTTAAATTTCATAATATAATGTATATAGTCTTTTTATTAAAAGCGAATTAAAACGTAAAAACGATAACGCGTTAAATTATAATTTTTTAGGTTGAAAAAATTATCGTAAATGATCCTACAATAGATCATGAATATCTACCAATTTTGGGACTTCCACCTTTTAGAGAAGCATCGATCAAATTGATTCTTGGTCCCGACAACCCAGTTATCAAAGAAAAACGGGTAAATAATATTATACATATTAATCTTTCATTGGCAAAATCTCATCACTTCTTATTTTCATAGGTTGTCGCCACCCAGACTATATCGGGTACAGGTGCTTGTCACTTAGGATCACTCTTTCTATCGCGATTTTATAGTAAAAGCTCCGTAATATATGTTTCCAATCCGACCTGGGGTTAGTTTTGTATCTTTAAAATTTTTTTTCATTATATTAATTCTAATACTTGAATACACTATTTTTATTTTATTATTTATTTAGCGAACCATAAAGCAATTTTCAGTAATGTCGGACTTGAAGTCAAAGATTATGTTTATTACAGTCCAAAAACAATAGGATTAGATATCAATGGAATGTTGGAATCTCTCAAAGTATATTTCTTTAATATTTTGTTTATATTTTTAGTGAAAAAAACTTTTTTTTTTAAAAAAAAAATCATTTTCATACAGAACGCTCCGAATGGGTCTATTATCTTATTGCATGCTTGTGCTCACAATCCAACTGGTGTAGATCCTTCTCAAGAACAATGGAAGGCTATCGCTGATATTATAGAAGTATGTTATCAAATTTTGGTTGATTAAAAATTTCGATATTTGGTTTTGCCATTCATTGTTACGAATATTTCATCAATTTATAGGAAAAGAAACATTTTCCCTTTTTCGATTGTGCTTATCAAGGTTTTGCTAGTGGTGACTTAGATCGTGATGCTTGGGCTGTACGTTATTTTGTGAATCGTGGTTTCGAGCTATTAGTCTGCCAGTCTTATGCCAAAAACTTTGGATTATATGGTTTGTATTTTATGCATTAATTAATATATATGTTTTAAAATAAATTTCAAAGATTTATTTGGTTTTCGTATTAGGTCAACGCGCTGGTTGTCTCACATTTGTTTTCAAAACCGCGGAGACTGCTGCTAAAGCAGAAAGTCAACTTGCTAAGCTTCAACGTTCGGAAATTTCTAATCCTCCAGCACATGGTGCTCGAATTGTTAATTTAGTACTTAATGATCCTGTACTTTATGCTGAATGGTAGATTTTCTTATCTACATAATATGATCCTTTGTAAACAATCATTTTATAAATTTAAATTTAATTTTCTATAATAGGGTTGATAATCTTAAGACTATGAGTTTTCGAATTCAAGAAATGCGTCGACGCCTTTTCGATAAACTCACTGCACTTGGAACTCCCGGTACTTGGAATCATATCGTTGACCAAATTGGAATGTTTTCGTTCACTGGACTAAAAGGTATACATGAAATTCGTTATTGTTAATTTATATAGACTTTAGTATATTTTTTTTTTCGAATTAATTATCAAATTTTGCCATTGTCTTCTTTCTAGCCCCCCAAGTTAAAGTTCTTAAGGAAAAATATCACGTGTATTTGACCGACAATGGTCGCATATCTATGGCAGGTTTATCGTCTTCAAACGTAGAATATTTTGCAAAAGCAATAGATGATGTTGTCAGAAATGTCACTTGA
Organism: Diversispora epigaea; assembly: GCA_003547095.1. Taxonomy (NCBI): domain Eukaryota; kingdom Fungi; phylum Glomeromycota; class Glomeromycetes; order Diversisporales; family Diversisporaceae; genus Diversispora; species Diversispora epigaea. The sequence goes on along the minus strand of PQFF01000115.1, from coordinate 649,525 downwards.
TAAGAATGTTTATGTTATTGTTTTGTTTACATTTTGGCAAAATTATTTATTTACTTTATTTATTTATTTATTACTACAATATTATTTTATCTGATAAGATTGTATACAAAGATTGATTATGCATCTTATAGTTTGTGTTTCCTTCTGATTATCAAGATATTTAATATTATATTTTGTTATCTCAATTAAATAAATCTTTTAGGTGATTAAATAAAATTTGAAAATCGATTAATATTAAATAAAATTTTAAATGAAAATTTTATTGAAGAATTGTAACAAATAAATTCAAAATATAATCTAAATTGAAATATACACACAGATAAAGAATGCAAAAATACAATCTTCATCTTTTTTGCCTTTCGAGGCCAATAATAATAAAGTAATCTATACATCCCCGTTTATCGGCGATCATCTCTATCCCTTGACTTACTGCGATGTCTATGTATTTCTGGAACGTCTTTATATCTACGTTTATTCTCGCCATCTTTTGATCTACTGCTATGGTGATGTCTACTATTATGATGACGAGATGAATGATGTTTTTTATGTTTACGAATACTATTACTACTACTATGATGATCATCTCTTGAAGGGTTGGTACTTAAATGTTTAGATCGTGCTCTTTTATCTTGATCTTCCTTTTCAGGATAGTGCGTTCGGTGAGATTTACTACTGCGGTGCTTGTGTGATGACGAATGACGCCGTTTTTCAGAGAATGATGAATATTTTCCGGGAGAAGGTGAAGATGGCTCATTATCATCATTCATTAATATATCTTCTTCAATTAAAATGGTGTCATCGTCATTTGAAACGTCAATGACGTTATCAACTTCGTCATTCTCCTCATCATTTAATAATTCTTCAGATGCTAGTATTGGTTTGGGAGAGCGTGATCTCGTTCTACGTTCAATGTCTTCAGAAAGTTGTTCTGCTGAGGCCGATGGGCTAATCTCGTCATCTCGCATTTCTCGCACATTAGCATCAATATCAGAATCGTGTTGGGGACTTTGATATTCAACCCTAACCCTATTATTTTCATCGTGTATTGATTTCGTCGCAGGTGAACAGCTTCGCGAACGAATTTGGGGGTCTTCTTGTGCATTATGAAGATCATTAGATATAGACTGATCCTGTTTTTCTTTCCTATCATCCATTAAAACTTGTCTAATTTCATCTCTTTCGCCGATGACATCACGTTTATCATATCGTGAACTATCCCTCCTTTCATTTATGGGTTCATGCCTAATGTCTCTTCTATCAGATGCGGAATCTCTTCTTTCATCCCTTCTCTCATCTCTCCTTTCATCTCTCCTTTCAACTTTCGTCTCATCTCTCCTTTCGGATAATGCGGAATCTCGCCTTTCTCTTCTATCTGACAAAGCGGATCCACGTCTTTCTTCTCTTCTTTCGGAAAAGTTAGAATCGCGTCTTTCGGAAGGATTGGAATCACGTCTATCCTCTCTTCTTTCAGACGCGGAATAACGACGTTCTTCGTAATATCGTCTATCATCAGAATATCGACGATCATCTTTATCTCGACTTCTTCTTGAAGAAATTGAGGGTTTACTACGAGTATCTCTTATAGGAGATCTACTATGACGAGACTCTTCACGATGTCGTCTAGATTTATGCGACCTGCTTATACTTCTACTTCTACGAGAATGTTCTCTGCTTCTACTACGGGTTGGAGCTTTTTCTCGAGGTCTTCTACTTTCGATATCTTCATCCTGTATCAAGTCTCTATCACGTCCCTGTATCAAATCTCTATCACGTCCCTGTATCAAATCTCTATCACGTCCTTGTATCATCAAGTCTCTGTCACGTCCTTGTATCAAGTCTCTCTCACGTCTCTCACGTTCGGAAATGGGAGGTGAATGTTTATCCCGGATATCATTATCTTTATCTGTTGAAACGTGAGATACGGATGATTTACGACGTGCCAAATCCCGACCGAAATCATCAACAAGCCGATCTTCATCGTATTTTGATTCATCTTCACGGAAATCTTGTCTTTCCGATCTATCAATGAAAGAATTAATTTATTATAATGGAAGTTATTTATTTTATTTTATATATGTCATTTACTTACATCTCTCGTCTTCCAATTGAAGGCGAAACACTTGCATCGCGTCTGAAATCACCACTCCCACGTCCGCTTGGAAATACACGTTCATTGAAATACCCGGGGCCCCCACCCCTTCCGCGACCGCGAGCGCGGCCTGTAAAACCGCCACGCGAAAATCCTCGTTGGAAGCCAACACCCCTGAATGGCTGCATTCCGGATACACCACCACCCATGTTAGCATTAAATGGTGTAAAATTATTTTGTGGTTGTAGAACTGGTCTATTATCCCAAAAATCTTCGTACATAGGTGGTCTAAAATGTGGCACGAATTGTGGTTGGGAAGGGAATGGTTCTGAAGGATAGAATCCATCGAAATATGATGGATCATAATATCCGGGTCCGTTCATCATATTTACATTCATTTGAGGATATCCACCTTATAAGTGAATCATAATAAAAGTTAATAATCAAGGAAATTTTTTTGACAAATAAATTAGATGTATTATTCTTCGCGATCATATACCTTCATCATACCAAAATGCTTGATTTTGATCGTATCCGAATCCATAATCGTTATAATATCCAAGTTGACTATAACCTTGTGAAACTATTGGATTTTGATTGAAGGATTTTCCGATATTATTAGTATATTGATGTTGCCGTTGAGGAAGAGCCTGTGACTGTTGATAAGATTGAGATTGCTGATTAAGTTGTGGAATGTTGGACGTTTGTTGTTGTGATGGAACTGGTGGTAAATCGTGTATTGGTTTTTTAGGTAATTCTGCTTTGCTGTTCTGTATGTAAAGAACGAAATAAATTAAATTATCTGAAAAAATTTAATTTAAAATAAAATAATTTACCTACCGATTCTGGTTTATGTTTTTGAACTTGAGAAGGTTGTCCAGATTCCTCCACATTATCTTTAACCATTTCTACTACATCATTTAATTTATTCTCCTTTTCTTCTGGTTTCGATGGAATCTCAACATTTGATGAATCTATTGTCAACGTTTCTTTTACTGTTGAATTAGTTGAGTTATCTATGTTATCGTTAGCCACCACCACAGTATCATCTATGGCACTATCAACGGCAACCCTATTATGGGTTCCTTCATCTTCCTTAGTTTCAGGTGTAGCGGGTTCATTCCTACGTCTTGCCCATTCCCTAAAATGATTATCTACGGCTTCTCGTGCAGATTTATCAGGAACCAAATCATCAGGAACCAAATTAGATCGGCATTTTGGACATTTGAAGTGTTGATCTTCTTGTTCGGGATTGATCAGAGCGTGTCGAATACCTATGATTATTCAATAAACCATTTATATAAACGAATTTGTTGTGTTATTTGTTAAAAAAAAAAAATAAGGAGAGTAAAGAAATGAGAGCAATTTTGTTAGTGAACGATAAGTTAACTTGGATTCTAAGGTCACAATCTTAAGATGCAGCAATTTGAGATTAGTATATTAAGCGAAAAGTTCAAAAGAGTTCCCATAACATATGCATTTCTTTAAAAGGATATTTTCACACTTTTTCCTTGGAAAAAAATTTCACCAAATATATTAAATTTGAAATAACCAAATTACAAGTAAATCTCACAATGAACAATGGGTTTTTGTCGTATAGACAAAAGGAACCGTACATTGTGTTGGAAATAATAAACATGATACTATCTAAGGGAATAAGGCAATTTTGCCATATCAAAAATGCTAAATTTTTTTGTTGTTGTTTTTTGATTTCAATAATAAAACTAACTACGAAAGTTCTCGAAGAAAATTTTAAATCTCGAGAAATAAATATATGTAATTTACAACAAAAAGTTGTGAATAAAAACAATGCCATTAAATGCAATAAAAAACAAGGCAATGGGTACAGTTCTAACATAGATTGTCTAATCTGACTATTAAATTCATAGCATAATTCTATAAAGTATAGCCAATATCGACAACAATAACGATACGTACATTCATCGCAAAAGGAAGCCCGACAACACGGTGTTATAATAGCTTCTTTTAGTAGTCGATTGCATAACATGCATTGGAGTTCCGGCGGAATCGGGAACGAGTCTTCGAGAACTTCATTAGAAGTCACATATGATTTCTGACGGGCATGGAATTTTTGCCATGCAGCACTAGAAAATTAAAAAATTAATTTAATCAAGTTTTGATACATTTAGGTATCTTGCGTATAATGTACATAATCAAATATTTAAATACTTACTCATTCGCCTGTGCTATCACCAAATTTCCGTCTTGTGTTACAAGAACACCTTTCCCTGGAGGCACTTGTTCAACTTTTTGTAAAAAGCTCCTTGGTATTCCTGTTGTTTTTCTTACTTTCATATGGTCAAATGATCTATCACCATTGGTGGGGCATGCTTGTATCCAATGCCCTAAATGGATTTAATTATTTTATTAGTTTTTATAATAATAAAACAATTATAATATTTGAATCAAAACTTAAAGGTAATATTTACCCTTTTGTCCACATCTATAGCAAACATAATTAGGGGGCAGAGCTTTTTGGATTGTTGGTTTCACTTGTGGGCGAACTTGGGGAATTTTTCTCAGAGCAGGCTTACTAAAATATTTAATCAATGAAAATCATTGAATAAATTTTTATGAAATGAAATGCTAAATATCTAAATGTTATCTAATTAAGATATCTAAATTTTATCTAATTAAGTGAACTTACGAAGCCATTTGTTCTTGAGTTCTCTCCCAAAATTCTGTTGATTGGGCAAACATTGCTGCTATTTTATCTTCTTCTGTTTGTTCTTCATTCGTGATATGCGAGGTGACAGGAGTAGGAGTAGAACGTGATACTTGTTGAGGTTGCTTTGACGGATCAAAGGTTTTCGACATCATTCTATATAATAAAATATGTTAATATCAAAAATAGAAGTAAAAATAATTTAGTTATTAAATGATATTTTTATACCCGTTGGTAGATCCGGTACCCCCTCGATTATTTACTGCAAAGTTTCGCTGCGATGCCGGTCCTCCCTCCAAATAACGTTGTGCCGTCCCCTTCCCCGGTTTTGTTGGGACACGGCGCACAACGATTGGAGTATTTCTTGGAATAGTTGCAGTATCCTCCGAATAGTCTATATTCATTATCAAAATTTTAGTTGCTTTCCAATAAATAAGTAATTCATCTTCTGAAGAATTAATTCATTACCTTCGCCTGATTCGGCGTGGGAAATTACAATATCAAAGTCATTTCCTTTTAGCTTTTTAGCCGTTAGAATATCTTTCTTAGCATCGAATACAGTAATTCCTAACCCATCAAAGGTGAGAGTGTCATAATCTTTAGCGCTTTTAAACTTATAGTAGATTTGAGACATAGTAGACATTTTGAATATTAAAGATCATGCATGAAAGGTAATTTTAAGGTGAATCACATGACTTTTAACTTCAAACCCCCAAATCATATGATTCCTAAGTGCTAACCCAAAATGTATATTAAAAATATTCCGTATAATCACATAAAGTAAAAGATTTTATAAAATTCTTTATAATCCCAATAATATATTGTTTGTGACTATATCGAGGCAATTCTCAATATTCACAATTCACTATAGTCACCAGAATATGGCGAACAGAAAAGTATTATGTAATCTTCACTTTAACCTTAATCTAAGAAGAAATAAAAATTTTCGAAAATGGATTTGCGTTCTTGGGTGTCAGACAACACTTTGAAGGTTCTTAGAAATAACTTTTAATTAAATATATTTAAAGTAAGAATGGGTTTACTAATAGCCATTTTATTATTAGTTTCTTGGAATATCCGAAAGAACTATAGTAGATTACATTATTGCGGAAGGTACTTTTTTTTGATGATATCTCTCATATCTCAGATAACTATCGAATCTAAATTTACTTCTCTATACTTTCATATAGCTCAAACCGCAAGAAGCAAGGAATCACTACGCGAAAAATTGAGCGAACTTCCACAAACTCCAGAAGCCGAGAAATTTATTGAAGACTTATATGATCGTGTTCCCCATAAGAATACAGTTAAATCAAGTGTAAGTTTTATTTACTGTAAAAATATTTTTTACTTGGATGTTTTCAATGTTTGTAACATATTTGACGATATCGAGTTTTTTTTTTTACAGGATTCCACCTTGAAACGGAAAAGACAAGAACAGGAAAGCAAAAAATTGATTGAGAACACAAAGTCTTATAAACTTGTGGATATAGAAGAAAATCATCCCAAAAAATCTAAAAGAGAAAAACATTTACGTAAAAAAGAATCCAATAATGACTGGAGTAGTGATTCTGAAAGTAAAAAAGACTTAAAAAATGTTGAATCGAAATCTAAGGATACTGGTAAGATTATTTGTTAAATGATCTCTTTTGATCGTTAGGATAATGCACTTACCTTTTTTTCCTTTTCTATAGAGTCGGAAGATGAATATGTAAAAGAGGAAGAAGAAAGAGCTCAAGATCTTAAAGAAAGAGATGAATTCGCTATTCGCATGAAGAAAAAAGACAAAGAAAGAACAAAAAAGGTAAGGCGAATTTTGAGAAATTCCGAATTTTTTAATATATCTATATTTATTAAACCATTTCAATTTTTTCAGGTTGTAGAAGATCGATCGTCAAAAGCTGGGAGTGAGACTGCCAGACGGCGAAATCTTGCTGATGACGCCGATGCACGTAGAAACGTTTTACCTGAAATTCGTGAACGTTCCCGTCAAACCTATTTGAAAGATAGGACTGACAAACAATTACAAATGTTAGAATTGGGGGTATTAGACGAAGAAACATTTTTCAAAGGTGAAAAATTATCTAAAAGAGAGAGAAAGGATTTAGAATTAAAAAAGGAGACTCTCAGATTAACAAAGGAGAGACTCAATTTATCTTTGAAGACTGATGATTATTCAATGCCGGAAGGTATTTCCCAACTGAACATTATTTCTAGTAATTTTTATATTATTATTATAATAATCATAATATTATAATTTTTACCTCACGCAGATTATATAACAGAGAAAGGGAAAATAGATAAAAAAAGAAAAGAATCTGTTCTATATCAACGATATGAAGAAGAGCGTGATCAAAATAAATTTGTCACGGAACAAGATCAATGGGAGCAAAATCAGATAGTAAAGTCTCAACTTAAGGTTGGTGCTCAGGATAGAGTAAAGGATGAAGAGGATTATAACTATGTTTTTGATGATAATGCTATTGAATTCTTGGATTGGAATTGGAAATCAAAAAGCAAAGACGATGAAATAATAGCTAAAATTGACGAAGCAGAACGAAAAGGTAGATTATAATCTCAATAAAAATTTATCGGTTAATACATTTATTAAATATTGGTTTTTTTTCAGCCAAATCGATCGAAGAAGTCCGAAAATCCTTGCCCATATATGCATTTCATGATCAGTTGCTTAGCGCAATAAACGATTATCAAGTTTTAGTGATTGTTGGTGAAACTGGATCTGGAAAGACAACTCAACTTCCTCAATATTTATATGAAGCAGGATACACAAAAGGAAACAAAAAAATAGGATGTACACAACCGAGGAGAGTTGCTGCTATGAGTGTGGCCGCACGTGTAGCTGACGAAATGGGAGTAAAACTTGGCTATGAGGTAATTGACATAACTTCTCTATGTATGCTTTTACCGTATTATTATTATAAAATGATTAAAATTTTGAATATTGGAATTCTTTAGGTCGGATATTCGATTAGGTTCGAAGACTGTACGTCGGATAAAACCGAATTAAAGTATATGACGGATGGTATGCTGCTCCGAGAGTTTTTGACCGAACCTTTACTAGAAAGTTATAGTTGTCTTATTATCGATGAGGCACATGAGAGAACTTTACACACAGATATTTTATTTGGTTTGGTTAAGGTAATACATATTATGCAATAATATTACAATGTTACTTTTTGAATTTATTGCCATTATCTATTTTTGACATCTTTTATTACTCCTTTTTAATTAATTCAAGGATATTGCTCGAGTTCGTCCCGATCTTAAGATTTTGATTTCTAGTGCAACACTTGATGCCAAGAAATTTTCCGATTACTTTGATGAGGCGCCTATTTTTAATAGTAAGATTTTTTAGTAACATTATAAAGTCAAAATTTGTATTTTATGCTAATATGTTATTTAAATTTTTTCACTTTACCTTATAGTTCCTGGTAAACCATATCCAGTGCAAGTTTGCTACACTAAAGCACCCGAAGCAAATTATATCTCCGCAGCAATTACCACGGTTATGCAATTGCATATTTCCCAAAAAAGTGGCGATATTTTGGTTTTTCTTACGGTGAGTGTATCAACGGATTTATTATAAGTGTGAATTTACAAATTGACTAACTCTTTATTTTATATATATTAAGGGTCAAGATGAAATTGAAACGGTTCAAGAAAGTTTGCAGCAGACGTGTAGAGTTCTCGGAAGTAAAATACGGGAATTGATAATATGTCCCATTTACGCAAATCTACCTCCCGATATGCAATCTAAAATTTTTGAACCAACGCCACCCGGAGCCCGAAAGGTAAGGTTACATTGTGACTTTTTTTTTTAACAAGTTTATATTATTACGATAATTGATACAACTTTGTTATTTCGAATTTTTATTAATAGGTCATTTTGGCTACTAATATTGCCGAAACTTCTATCACAATTGAAGGTGTCACGTATGTAATTGATCCCGGCTTTGTAAAACAAAATAATTATAGTCCCAAAACACGAATGGAATCTTTATTAGTAGTTCCGGTACGTTTTTAATTTGCGATACATAAAATAATTTTTTTAAAAAATAAATTCGTTAATTGTGACTTTTTATATAGTGTTCAAGAGCATCTGCAATTCAAAGAGCCGGAAGAGCCGGGCGTGTAGGACCAGGACATTGTTTCAGATTATACACCAAGCATGCGTATGCTAATGAGCTGGAAGAAAGCACAGTTCCTGAAATCCAAAGAACTAATTTAGGAAATGTGGTACTGATGTTAAAGGTATATAAAACCCATTCACTTTATTTAATTTGTTTCATTGAATATATTTGTTGGAAGATTCAAAAGTTTTAATTATTTCCCAACAGAGCATAGGGATTCATGATGTGATGAGATTTGAATTTCTGGATCCTCCTCATGAACAATCTCTAATATCCGCACTTAATGATTTATACGCGCTTGGAGCTTTAAACAACCATGGCGAATTGACAAAATTAGGAAGGCGTATGGCTGAATTCCCTATGGACCCATTTTTATCAAAGTCCATAATATGGTCAGAAAAATATAATTGTACAGAAGAGGTAAGAATGTGTAGCTATCGTTTGAAGCAGTATTTTGATTTTTTTTTTTTTTTAATTTTTAAGATATTTTTTAACCTGGTTTGAATTTACAAATTCTTTATCTATTTCAAGATTATATCAATAATTAGTATGCTTAATGTGCAAAGTTCGGTATTCTATCGTCCTAAAGACAAAAAATTCCATGCCGATAAAGCTCGTCAAAATTTCATGCGTCCGGGAGGGGATCATTTTATGTTGCTTAATGTGTGGGAACAAGTAGGTCTTCTTCTAAATAACTATAATTTTACAAAATAAAATCATTAAGTTATTTAAGCATTAATTAAATCTAATTTTATTAAAATTTTTAAGTGGGTAATGACCAATTATTCAATGAATTGGTGTTATGAAAATTTTATTGTTTATCGTTCCATGACTCGAGCAAGAGATGTTCGTGATCAGCTTGTTGGTCTCTGTGAACGTGCTGAAGTAGAATTAAAACCGAATCCAAATTCGGGTGACTTATTGCCTATTCAAAAAGTAATTTTATATAATTTTGACTTTTAACGAATATGTTTGATTATAAGACTAAAAAATTCTCGATTTGATTGGATTGGTTTTGTAGTCAATTGTGTCAGGGTTTTTCATGAATTCCGCTCGAATTTCGCGTTTCGGAGAATCTTATCAAAAAGTCAAGTACGGAGATCCGGGAAGAACGATATATGTTCATCCAAGTAGTTCATTATTTCAAGTAAATCCGAAATGGGTTCTCTTTTATGAATTGGTTCTTACAAGTAAAGAATATATGCGTCAAGCAATGGAAATTCAACCCGAGTGGTTATTAGAAGGTAGTGTCTTTAAAATTTGGAATATAAATTTCCATATCATCTAACAAATACTAATACTAATATTATTTTTTATGGTAATATTTTTTTTAGCTGCACCTTATTATTATTCAAAATCGGAATTAGATGCTTTAGATGATAAAAAGAAAATGCCAAAGAATCGTCAAGCTACACAAACTTCGGGAAATAATGCTATTACCGTTATATAGCTTTATATAGTGATTATCTTGTAGTTTATAGATTTTTAACTAATATTTGTCATTGGCATATTAATAGAAAGAAAGATCAATTGTTTATATACTTAGTATTGTCATTTATAAATATTTTCCTCTTGTAATATAAAATCTGGATATATCTTTATTAATAAAGTTAATGTTATGGGTTTTTTACACTTAATTTTGCACAGTGCCTTTTAGCTAAAGCTTCATAATAAATGCATACAATAATTATTAATAATTAATAATAAAATTAAAAAAAAAATTAGATAAAAGAAGAAATAAGGAATATATACTTATCTCCTCTTCGCATTTTTCCCCGCATAATTTTTGTTAGAGAATCCGCGGCAGTTACCATATGAATTCGAATAACGTAAAAAAAAAAAAAATCGAACAAATGTAATCCTCCTTGTAGGAATCGAACCTACTGGGAAAAGAAATCCCAAACCATTAGGAAGCTTTGGTAACCCGGAAAACCAGAAATCCGAAGAAAACTAGTAAAAACCGGAGCATAGGTTAATTGAGAACGGTAATAACCAGCAAAAAACCCTTTTTGTTATCCCGGAAACTAGAAATCCGAAGATAACTTGGTAAAAACCGGGGCATAGTTAATTGACAACGGTAATAACTAGCAAAAGAACCCGGAAGGAAGGGGAATATTAAAGGAATAAAAATGATCAGGCCTGCAGACTGGGCCTACCGCCACCATAGCGGCCCCCAACTATTGAGAACGCTGACCGAAGATTTCCACTCTGACAAAGCGGACACAAAGCCCATGAGAAATATTCAGAAAGGGGAAAAAGGGTTTTCTCTCTTATATATAAAGGGCAATCGTCATTTATGATAATAAAATCACAAAAAAGATAAATCATTCTTATGATAATAAAATCATAAGTTCGGATTTTTCCTTCAAAATAAGAGAAGCTAACCAAGAGAAAGTACCAAAGTACCAAGAAGAGAGAGGAAAAAAAGATAGGTTTTAATTTTGCGAACAGCATAGAGAAAGTTTGTTTTTATTGGTTGATGATCAATAGTATCGTGATTGATCTGCACGAATAGAAATTTAAGATTCAGATCAGGTGATTAAAAGTGATTAGCGAGATTATCTTTAGATTCCAAAGCCAAAGTTCAAATTTTATTTATTATTTAAAATATATTTTATTACTTGTTAAAAAATTATACCGTATTTTGTATAATTCTGCATATAAAGTGATAAAAAATATATATATTAATTCTCATCTAAAAATATTTGAATTTTCTAAATACTCAAAAGGTTATAGATTCTATAAATTGTATATAAAGTTAGTTTTATTAAAAATACACTTTATTTTCACTGATATTTAACTTATTATTATAAATATGAATAGTTCCAGTTATATTCCACATTAAAAAATACTTTCTATATAGACTCTCTAAAATATAAGATCTTGTGAGATCATATATTGTTTAATATTAATTCTATAATAAATTTTAATAAAATAAATAAAATGATTTTTCGTTTGAAAACAATAAAAAATTTAAAAGTTATATACTTTTCAATTTATTGATTAATAAGTTTTTAAATATTTTTTTTTATTACAATTTCGGTATATTAATATAAAAAATACTTTCTACATAAACTTCAATGACAGTGAGATCAGGTGGGATCAAAAGTGTTCAAACGAAAGTAAGGGCTTGAAAGAACATACCTGCAAAATTTCAGTACCAATCATTTAGTCATTTTAGTGACTTGTCATATGGACGATCATAAATCAATTGAACGCTATTGTAAAATTAATATAAATATTTGTGTAACATGCTGATCAAAATCTAGACTTTCCCTATGCTTTCGCGAACATTGGCTTCTTTTATAAGTTTTATTTTGTTTATATCACGTGAAGTATTTCCAACGATCCATTGGTGCAAAAAAATTTTTTTCACATGAGTCAACGGTGGCTTAGCGGTGCATAAAATTTTTACTCAGATTACTATTTCGATGAGTTAAGCTTTTAACTGACGTAAATATGCTAAGCTCATATAAGACATATTCATAAATTATTTGACGTAATTAGTTGAGTCATATAAAAAATATGATGTTACGTAATGAACGGAACTTTGAAGAAGGAATGAGTAGGCTTAGCGCAAGTCATAGAAATCTAAAAAGGAAATTTTGTGTGGATCACTTAAAAATAACATAATAATAATAATAAAAAAAATAGTAGTTACGATTATCAGATTGATTATGTAAAAGAATCGTGAAATTCATGGGAGAATCTTAAAATTCATGGGATAAAAAAGATTATCATGAAAAATTGTTAGTGCAACTTTACTGTGCATATGTGATACAATAAAGAATGTACAAACTTTAAATTTAATGCTATGTAAAAAAATATATATGTATAGACATATACATATATAAATAAAATATACTAAAGATGAAATATCACAATAACAATTATTATTATTATTATTACTACTATTGAAACTCGAAAATGTCAGTTTCAGAACCATCCCCTGATTCTCAGTATGTTCAAAGTAATGGTGAAGTTGATGAGTATGTAAACAATTTTTTTTTCACATCACAATAATATACGTTGACGAAAGTTGAGTGTTGAATAAGGATGAATATCGAAGAATGTTGACGAATGTTTGAATGTTGCCTTTCAGTAACTTCTGAATATATATATATGTATATTTTTTAAAAAAAATATACTTTCTTTATAGCTCATTGAATAACTCAATAGGATCACCTGACAAATTTAAAGAGTTTTCAGAGTTTTCCTCACATACTCAAAGTACAACAAAAGTTAACCCAGCATTGGTAATGGATACATAATAATACTTAATATTACTTAATAATACTATTGATAATGATGAAAATTTTAAATCATATTGTTTTTGTATTATTTTGTATTATTTTATTCGATAGACATTTTCAATTCTTTGTGATTTATTGGATGAATGTACAATAGATGTAATATTTGAAGCACATAGAGAAGCTAAATTGGCCGCCTCAAAATGTCAATTATGTAATGCCGAGTAAGTAATCAATTGTAATCAATTGTAATCAATTGCTCCAAAAAGAATTTTAAAAAGAAATTAAAAGAAATCATTTTATTAAAATATAAATGTTTTCATATTTAGATGTCGTTCGTATGGTAAGTAAAATATATAAAAAAAAAAAAAGAATTGGAATTGATCAATTAAACCAAAAACAACAACAACAAAATAATAAGAAAAATAATAAGAAAAAATGAGTAAAGAAAGTTTTGATGATGATGATAAAAAAAGAATAAAATTTATATAGTAGCACAACCGGGACTTGACATTTTTGGTAATCACCCACAACCGAATAATTCACCAACTTTTGAATGCGTAAATTGTCAACGACCATATCCGTCTCAACGATATGCGCCACACCTGGAAAAATGTATGGGATTGGCAGGTAGAAGTTCGAGTCGGGTTGCTAATCTAAGGTATTTTTATATCAATGAAAATCCACTAAAATGAAGTAATTAACTAATAAATTATTATTATTATTATTATTATTATTTAAAAAAAAAGAATGGGTAATGAAAGAAATCCATCATCACCTCATACACCATTACATTCAGAAGATCCAAGTGATTCGGATGGAAGTTTATATACAGATAAAAAGCGTAAGTTAGTTAATTAATTCAATTTAATCTAATTAATTGTAATAAATATAACATCATTAATACCATTAAATAGGTAAAAAAGTAAACGGAAAGTCAAGGGTAAGATGATCCAATATTATATTATGTAATATTGTGTAAATTATGTAACATTGCGTAATATTAGTAACATCAATCTAACTCACATGATATTAAATAATATTACATAATTTAAATAATATTAAATTTCACCAGGCATCGTCACCTGCTAAATATCCTAAAGTTAAAAAGCAAAAATCAATTCGTCAGTATCAAAATTATTATTATTATTATTATTATTATTATTATTCTTCTTCTTCTTCTTCTTATTCTTATTTCATGATCTAATTATTTAATGAATTTAGAATCAGATTCAGTGGATACACCAAATTTCATATCAAATTCTGGAGTAAAGGTAAATTATTTATATTATTTATATTATTGCTAATAAATTAATTATTATTAAAGATTTTTATGTATTTCATTTATTTATCTTTCAATCAGTTAAAATGTAAGTATAAATCAAAATATTATATTTATAATTTAACAATAATAATCAAATAATAATCAAATGATAATAATAATCAAATAATAATCAAATAATAATAATAATAATAATAATCAAATAATAATCAAATGATAATCAAATAATAATCAAATGATAATAATAATAATCAAATAATAATCAAATGATAATAATAATAATAATAATAATAATCAAAATAATCAAAATATTAGTAATATCAAAGAAAACTTCAACATCAACAAGATCAGCCAGTCCCGCACCATCCTCGATGTCAGATGGTCAATCGCCTTTAAGACGTCCATTTATGACACAATTAAATAATTTGGAATCAAATCTTAATAATAATTTTGAACACCAACAACAACAACAACAAGGGGATGATGAAAGTTTAGAATTAAATGATGGGTATGAGTCAATAATATTTCAAGTTGATTGAATGGTTATGATATAAAAAAAATTATATATATAATATAATATAATATAATATAAATATTTAGTAAGTTAAAAATTGGAATATATATTGAATATATTTGTATATATTCCACCTATCATTGAAATTTACATTCTAAAACTTTTATTATTGGAAAATAAAAATAATAAAGGATAATCGCTTCTAATGAAAATTATGGTGATATCTCTACACATTCTCCCAATATTGATAATATTGATATAGGTAATTTTTTTCATTAATATTTTTATTCATTAATATTTTTATTCATTCATTCATTCATGCATTCATTCATTCATTAACTTCTAAACAAATTATTATTTCATTCATTCATTCATTTATTTCCACTAATAATTCATTTCCAAATGTTCATAATTCATTCATTATTCACTATTTTACATTTTGTTCAATTACAATATGAATAATTATTGATAATTCAGATATAGATGGTGATGATGATGAAACTTTAAATGATGATTTTTTGGCTTAGATATTTTTTTTGTTGTCTGTGAAAAAGGTTAGTTTTTTGTTTGTGTCAATTTTGTTATAATTTAATTACTGCTACTACTACTACTACTACTACTACTACTACTATTATTATTATTATTATAATTGCTATTGTATTTTGTGGTATATCATTTGTTTTCTTTCCCTTTCTTATTTTAATTTTAATATCCTGATTTGAACACCTGATTTAAAATGATTTAAAAATGGTTTTAAAATTTTNTTTTATTCATTCATTCATTCATGCATTCATTCATTCATTAACTTCTAAACAAATTATTATTTCATTCATTCATTCATTTATTTCCACTAATAATTCATTTCCAAATGTTCATAATTCATTCATTATTCACTATTTTACATTTTGTTCAATTACAATATGAATAATTATTGATAATTCAGATATAGATGGTGATGATGATGAAACTTTAAATGATGATTTTTTGGCTTAGATATTTTTTTTGTTGTCTGTGAAAAAGGTTAGTTTTTTGTTTGTGTCAATTTTGTTATAATTTAATTACTGCTACTACTACTACTACTACTACTACTACTACTACTACTACTACTACTACTACTACTATTATTATTATTATTATAATTGCTATTGTATTTTGTGGTATATCATTTGTTTTCTTTCCCTTTCTTATTTTAATTTTAATATCCTGATTTGAACACCTGATTTAAAATGATTTAAAAATGGTTTTAAAATTTTACAAATATTAATTAATATTATATATCTCCCTCTTTTTTCTTTTTCATTTTTATTTTTCTCAATTTTTTTCACAATTATTATTATTATTATTATTGTTCTGTAGGTATTCCATTTACTTCGTTTTCCTTTTCATCTTTGGTAGCTTTATTTTGCCAAAGTCCATAACTCTTTCCAGGCGTCGTCTATAGTTTATATAATTAATTGTTAGAATTTTCGGAACAAAAAAATAAAAAATAAAAAAAATATGATTACTAAATATTATGAATATATTTTTTTTATTTTACCTGCCACAATCTTATAGTGCCATCCTCTAGAGTTAATCGAAATGGTTTAATAGAAATTGTAATAGAAATTGTCAAAAAAAAAAAAAAAAAAAAAAAAA
>PQFF01000115.1:564106-631658 GCA_003547095.1 Diversispora epigaea | reverse complement strand
AAAAAAAAAAAAAAAAAAAAAAACAATTAAGTAACTCAATTATTATTAAAAAAAAAAAAAAAGAAAAAAAAAAATACACCTACCTGAACCAGTAGCATAAATTTCTCCATCAGGACTATAGCTTACTGTATGAATCGGTCCGTGATGACCTTTATAAACCTCTAATTTTTACAAAATAAAAATAAATTTTACAAAATAAAAATAAATTTTACAAAATAAAAATAAATTTTACAAAATAAAAATAAATTTTACAAAATATTTAACATTACAAAAACAAAATATAATAAATATGTAATAAATATATAAAGATATGTAATAAAAAAAAATTTAACTTACCGAGTTCTTTTCCACTCTCGAAATCATATATCCTTACCCATAAATCGTTACTTCCTCCTGCTACAAATCTCTTGTGATCCGGATGTAAAGAAACTGAAGAAACATCATAAGCTGTCGCGATAGATTTGGAAGCTTGATAACTATATTATATTAAATTAGAAATATGATATGAATTATAAATATAAATTACAAATATAAATTTTAATTTAATAATAATAATTATTATTTCTGTTGTTGTTGTTGTTGCATACGTTGAAGCATCCAGAAAATATACAA
This sequence comes from Diversispora epigaea, assembly GCA_003547095.1. Classification (NCBI taxonomy): domain Eukaryota; kingdom Fungi; phylum Glomeromycota; class Glomeromycetes; order Diversisporales; family Diversisporaceae; genus Diversispora; species Diversispora epigaea. The sequence goes on along the minus strand of PQFF01000115.1, from coordinate 631,046 downwards.
TCTTTCCAGCCGTACATGTGATATATTTCCCATCCGCTGAAAGTTCCATACTAGTAATAGAATGTTCTGTTTTGAAAGTGTTAACTTGACTAAGATTACGAAGGTCCCAAACACTAAAACAAAAAAAGAAATTTTGATTGTAAATAAATAATTCCTAATATAAATAATAAATAATGAATAATTCATAATTAATAAGACTTACCGAATTTCTTTATCATCTCCAGCACTTAACACAACATTTCTTTCCCCATCCCAAATAACGCTTTTAATAGTAGATTCATGTCCTTCCGCCTCCGCAGTTGGTTCACTTGGTTTATTTAAATCATATATTCTCAACTTTTTTTCTTGTCCTCCTGATACAATGCGCGTTCCATCATCTGAAATATCTGTTGAACGTACAATATGACCATGAGTGAAAGAATGAAGTACATCGCCTGTATAAGTGTCCCAAACTTTTCTAAAAGTTTTTTTTAAAATATTTTAAAATGAAAATGAAATTTTTAAATCATTAAAAAATTTAGTTTAATTAAATCAAATCAATTAAATTAAAATTAATTAAAATGAATGAAGAAATTAGATTGAATTAAAAAAAAACCAAAAAAAAATTAAAATTAATTAAAAATGATTCGGATATCATACGCTGTAAAATCAGCCGAAGCCGTGACAGCTTTCGAGGCATCTTTACTCAATTTAGCACTCCAAACTGCTCCTTTATGACCCATAAAAGTACCTATCCAATCTCCCGTTGGACCATCTCTAAGCATTGGATTTCCATCTAAAAAAAAATTTCTCATGAATATACACTTACATTTTATAATAATACTAATAATAATAATAATAATAATAATAATAATAATAATAATAATAATAATAATAATAATGAGATAAGAAATAAGATAAAAATACCTTTACAGGCACTTATCAAATAATATGTTCCATCAGTGATGGGCGAAAATTGTAAATGAACAACCGGACGAGTGTGTCCAGAGCACGTCAATGGTATCACTCTGGAAGGGTTTGTATTAGAAGGCTGTGGTGTAGTTGTCATATTTGATGATAATAATAATGATAATAATAATAAATAATAATAATTTCAATTTTTATATATATAGATAATAGAATAATAAATTTTTTTTTTATCTAATAAAATTTTTTTTTTTTTTAAAAAAAAAAATATTATTCGAATTAATAAAAAACTATAATAATCAAGAGAGGAATAAGAAGTAGATGGTAATTAAGAAATTAAATAAATAAAAATATAATAAATGAGTATAATAAATAAGTATAAATAAATATAACAATAAATAAATAATAATCAAAAAGAATAATGTATAATGTACAAATGTGGGTTTTCCTCCCGAAGAAGAAGGAAATATTGATAATATTTTTTATAGCATTCATATATTTATTATATAATATATTTATTATATTTTATTATCAAGTTTTTTTTTTGTGTCGGTAGATCTAACACAATAAAAGATTTTTTTGTGACATTCTTTAANAAGAAATAAGATAAAAATACCTTTACAGGCACTTATCAAATAATATGTTCCATCAGTGATGGGCGAAAATTGTAAATGAACAACCGGACGAGTGTGTCCAGAGCACGTCAATGGTATCACTCTGGAAGGGTTTGTATTAGAAGGCTGTGGTGTAGTTGTCATATTTGATGATAATAATAATGATAATAATAATAAATAATAATAATTTCAATTTTTATATATATAGATAATAGAATAATAAATTTTTTTTTTATCTAATAAAATTTTTTTTTTTTTTAAAAAAAAAAATATTATTCGAATTAATAAAAAACTATAATAATCAAGAGAGGAATAAGAAGTAGATGGTAATTAAGAAATTAAATAAATAAAAATATAATAAATGAGTATAATAAATAAGTATAAATAAATATAACAATAAATAAATAATAATCAAAAAGAATAATGTATAATGTACAAATGTGGGTTTTCCTCCCGAAGAAGAAGGAAATATTGATAATATTTTTTATAGCATTCATATATTTATTATATAATATATTTATTATATTTTATTATCAAGTTTTTTTTTTGTGTCGGTAGATCTAACACAATAAAAGATTTTTTTGTGACATTCTTTAATGTGAGACTCGATTCGATTAAATTTATTACCATAATTACATAACTTGATAAGAAGGGTTGTTTTTTTTTTTAATTTTGACCAGAACTCGTGACTAAAACGCGAAATATAAATTAAATTAAGTATATGTATAATAGATGATACGTACATTTTGAAAGAAGATAAAAAGAGTAAAGAAAGAGAGAACTTTATATCTAATAAAGTTGAAATTTTGTTAATTAAATATTCGATCTGTGCCAGAAGTAGATATTACATAAAACTATTTATTTTACTAATTTCTCAATTTTATCTAATACATGCATTTCTTAGAATTCTATGATGCTAGTCTAAATGCACTTTTTTGATTTTCAACGTGATTTAAAAACGTGATTCCACTAAATTATATATATTCATACATTTGAATATTTGGAATATTTGGAGAACAAAAGAATTTGAAAAAATCGGAAATCCCGAAATCCACAATCTATAGATCAAAAATGTCAAAAGACACTCGAGATACTTCAGTTAATCGTGGTGGTTTTTCAATGACCCTTCAAAAGAAGAGTAGTAAAAACAATAAAACAACAAAAAATTCCGAAAAAAGAATCTTTGATAATTTTGAACCCGAAAAATTTAAAAAAAGACGTATCACGGATGCTACTTATGACAACGAGGACAATTACGATGACTTGGATCAATCATCAAAGATTGAATTAGTTACAGGCTTTGAAGATAATAAAATACAAAGGTTAGTATTTATTAATCTATTTATTTATTTCATTTATTTGTATCGTTTTTTTTTGTTTGTTCGTTTTGGTTTCTACAGTGGTTAAAGACACATTTATGATCTCTGTAAAATGGGACGCAGCACTCGCAAATGTTATCTTCACTACTGTATGAAACAACTATTACTACTCCACTACTACCACAATCACTACTACTATCACTACTACTATCATCACTACTGTATGACACACGCTGAATTGGCCGTCTAATAAAAGTTTTTTCCCGTAATTATCTCTCTCCTTCCCATCGTTTCTTCTTTCAGTCTATATAATAATAAAAAAGGTGTAAACGAACAGTTGATAATTCCGGCTTTAAAAAATGTCGATTGGGTAGAACGAAATAAATCTCTTTACTACTTACCTCCTCCTCAAAACAATAATAATGGTGATGATGATGATGATGATCACGCAGTAAAAACTTCAACAACAAAAACAACCGAAACATTGAATAATAATAAAGAATCAACATCATATGGATTGGTAATAAATAAAAAAAAGACCGAAGGAGAAAAAGAAGAAGAGGAAGAAGAAAAGAAAAGAAGTAAATCTAGCAAATCTAGCGTATTATCATCATCATCACCATCATCATCACCGTCATCATCATCATTGTCATCCGAATTAAAAAGTAAAATACAAATTAATGATTCCATAATAGAAGGTGATGAACAATCATTAAAACAACAGGCTATAAAAGAACTTTTGAAAGGTTAATTATTTAATTTAATTTAATTATTTTAATTCTTTAATTTAATTTTTAAAATTATAGTTTTTTTAATTAATGATTATTTTTTAATTAATTAATTGATTAATTAATTAATTATTTATTTATTGTTAAATTATAGGTTCAGATACAGAAAATATAAAAGTTGACATAGAAGAATCCAATCTTGTACTTTCGGTAGAGGAAAACAAGAATTTTGAAACAAAGAAAGAGAGATTATCCGATCAAGAAGCTTTTCGACGTGAAGTTGAAAGATTACCTGATGAGGTATATATTATATTATTTCTTATTATTATTATTGTTATTATTATTATTATTATTATTATTATTATTATTATTATATTTGATATTATTTTATGCATGTGACATTAATTAATATTATTATAATTCATTTATAAATATAATATATATTTCTAAATCCAGACTGATATTGATTACGATAGTGTTCCTATTGAAGAATTTGGTTTGGCGATGCTTAGAGGTATGGGTTGGAAACCAGGAATGGCAATCGGAAAAAATCAAAATTCAAAGTAAGTATTTATATTTAATTATTTTGATTCTTTTGATTATTTATTTTACTTTTTATCTAACAAAGATTTCATATAAAAAATTTTATTTCCAAAAGAGCAAAGGAATTATATGAACCAAAACCTCGCCCTACTCATCTTGGATTAGGTGCTTCTCCACTTCCACTTCCACTCCCACTTCCAAAAAATCCCGATGGTAGTAGAAGTCATTCTAGAAAACGTGAAAAGCATAAGAATAAATAATAAATTAATAATGAAAAAATAATAAAAATAATAATAATAATAATAATAATAATAGCAATATATTTATTAGATAATAAGAATTTAAACATTTAAATCATCTATTTTAATTAAATTATAGTATTTTTTTTTGTCTATTACATTATTATTATAAAAGTAAAATTAAATAAAATTTTTTTTAAAGTGTATGCATTCACGTGATTATAGATCGAATCAGATGATCAACTTATAAAACGCGTCTCCTCTTTCGAGAGTTTTTTTTGAGCTTCTCGAGTTTAAAGTAACAAGATAATAATTGTACATCATAATAATAATAATAGCAATATATTTATTAGATAATAAGAATTTAAACATTTAAATCATCTATTTTAATTAAATTATAGTATTTTTTTTTGTCTATTACATTATTATTATAAAAGTAAAATTAAATAAAATTTTTTTTAAAGTGTATGCATTCACGTGATTATAGATCGAATCAGATGATCAACTTATAAAACGCGTCTCCTCTTTCGAGAGTTTTTTTTGAGCTTCTCGAGTTTAAAGTAACAAGATAATAATTGTACATCATAATAATAATAATTGTACATCATAATAATAATAATAATAATAATAATAATAATAATAACATTAATAATGGCGAATTTTCATCCAATTCATAAAAAATTATTACAACAATGGAAATCGAAATTAATTATTAGTTCAAACCTATTTCCCAGTCCCACTTTAGACCAAGTATTTAAAGATAATTCGGATATCGAAAATTGGATACAAGAATTAGAAAAAACGAATGGGAATAGAAGTAGAATATTACCAGGTGAATTGTTATGTGATGTGATTATAATAATAATGATTATAATTGTCATTAAATAATCATCATTATTTGAGGTCATAAAAATCAGGAATATTCGTGTAATTAATTAAAGATATTAATCGCGTTACGCAATTTATTAAAATAAATATTAATTATATTAATTATATTAATTATTATTAGGCAAAGAATCGTCATTATCATCATCATCATCATCATCGTCATCATTAAATAATAGTTCACAACCAATTTTCATATCCTTTTTTTTTTAAGATTTTTAAGAGTAATAATAAATAATAATGATAATATAATAATAATAATTATAATTATAATTATAAATAATTAAATAAATAAAAATTCCTTATTATTTACAATATGTATGACACGTTTCACGAGATTACATTAATAGCAAAAGGAAGCAAAAACGAAGAAAACGAAATGAAAATGGTTTTGATTTGAAGAAAGAAATTGAAAATGATAAAAATGAAAAGGTTGTAAAAGGAGATGATAATGAAGATGATAAATTGTGTATGTAAATTTATTATAATATTAATTTATATTAGTTAATAATAATTTACAATAATTTATATGAATTACTAATTTAATAATTTAATAATAATAACTGTTATTATTATAATAGTTCATTCAACATCAAATAAATCTTCTTCATTAGAAAATACATTAGAAAAAACATCCGAAGAAAAAGAAGCAGTGATTAAGACGAAAGAGAATAATAATGAAATTTCTAATCAAATAATAATAATAATTCAGAATATTAAATTTAAGTTGCAATCGATTATTCAAACTGGAAATTTTGATAAAGTCAAAGAAATTTTACCAGAATTTAATAATTTGATGAAATTACCACATGTTCAGGTATAGTTCTTATTTCTTATTTATTATAATTATTATCATTCTTAAAATTATTATTAGTAGAATTATTTTTATATTATATATTTTAATTAATTAATTAATTAATTAATTAATAGCTTCACAAAGTCTTTGATAATTTAGGTTTAATAGAATTGAATGATGATGATGAAATTTTGACTATCTTATGTAACGATATAATACAACGTAATGATATCGCGTATCAAAATTATGTAATGTTCTTTAAATATACTTTATTGAAAAAAGTAAAGTATTAATTTTTAATTATTATATTTTATTATTTTTAATTATATTATTATTTGTATTAACATTATTTATTCTATTAACGAAAAGGTACGGAAATTAACTTCAAATCCTTCACGTAATTTTCTAACTAATATAATAAATACTGCTAAAATAAAGAGTAAACCAATTGTTTCTGGATTAATATTACCTTTGATTAGGGGACCTTTCATAATTGGTATTATTTTATTATCCTATTTATCATCTGATTCATTATTTATTTGATTTTTATTATATTAAATTCATTATTTTTATTAATTTATAGAACCTCCGCAATTAGAAGTGATTTTGAGAACAATTGAAAGTGGATTAGATCAAAATTCGCTGGTTACCTTATTAACGTAAGTTTTACTGAAATTGATAAATAGATTTTAAATTTTTGGCACTAATTTTTTTTTTTTTTTTTGTTAGTGAAATGTTTTCTGAATCTCAATCTCATCCAACATTCAATATTGACAATATTGATAATATTGACAGCAACATTGATAACATTGATAACNGAAAAAAGTAAAGTATTAATTTTTAATTATTATATTTTATTATTTTTAATTATATTATTATTTGTATTAACATTATTTATTCTATTAACGAAAAGGTACGGAAATTAACTTCAAATCCTTCACGTAATTTTCTAACTAATATAATAAATACTGCTAAAATAAAGAGTAAACCAATTGTTTCTGGATTAATATTACCTTTGATTAGGGGACCTTTCATAATTGGTATTATTTTATTATCCTATTTATCATCTGATTCATTATTTATTTGATTTTTATTATATTAAATTCATTATTTTTATTAATTTATAGAACCTCCGCAATTAGAAGTGATTTTGAGAACAATTGAAAGTGGATTAGATCAAAATTCGCTGGTTACCTTATTAACGTAAGTTTTACTGAAATTGATAAATAGATTTTAAATTTTTGGCACTAATTTTTTTTTTTTTTTTTGTTAGTGAAATGTTTTCTGAATCTCAATCTCATCCAACATTCAATATTGACAATATTGATAATATTGACAGCAACATTGATAACATTGATAACACTATTGTCGACGAAGTCCCTTATTCCCTTTCTCTACCTCAATCTCCCTGGAACGATTCAATGATTGAAATTATATTCACTTTAATAAGTCAAAATTTTCATCTTGACCCTCAAGATAAACATCATCAATTAATTTTATCAAATTTATTATTTCATTTAAATTTAAATATTGAAAGATTACCTCGTAATACTAAATTATGTCAAATCTTAATGTTATTGGTAACCAAACATTCTAATGATGTATTAGATATCTTAGAGAATATTTTAGAAATTGTTAAAAAATCAAACGCTTTTGTTAAAAAAGGTGTTATCGGGAGATGTAATTATTTAATTATTGGAAGAGAAAAGAAGGGAGGTAAAAAGATTAATAGAAAATAAATAATTATTAATAAATAAATAAATATATCTACAGATCTTTTATAATAAAATTTTTTATTAATTAAAAAAAAATTTTAAATTTTATTTATTTTTTTAATTCTTTTCAACATCTAAAATAACATATATATTGATCTGCATAATGCATAAACTAGGGAAACGGGAACCGTTGCAAGTCCGGAGCAAATTATTTTATAATGACATGTGATCGTTATCTAACATTCGTTATCAAAAAATCGGACAGACACGCTTACAGAAGTTGTCTTTGATCCTTTTTATTTTTTTGTTAATCTATGTATCAATATCAGAACTTTTAAAATATCAATGTCCTACGCTCCGGAAAATTATAATATTGATAATATAATTGATATTTATATATAAATGTATCTAAAAGGTAACTCCTTTGTTAACTCCGCTTTAGCCATCCCCATTATTAGGAATTCTACGTTGTGGTTTGTATTTTTTTACTGTATAATTAGCTAATTGTCCATTTAAAACTTTGTCTATATGCATCCATAAATCTCTAATTCTGAACAAGTTTACATTATCCAAACCACGTGAAACAGTTTCTCTTAATGCTGACACCGTCATTACCATTAAAATAGTGCTTTCCATAATATGACTTTCAAACCTATCACGTTGAATATCTTTTTCTTTATTCTCTTAAAGTCTGATATCTGAAACTAATGATTTGTGAAAAAATTCACAATAGTTTGGAATATTCCTTCCGCTTCTGGTTTTTTTTTAGCCTGATTTTGTGATCGTCCTAAAATATTGAAATGTAAATAATTAATTCTGTTGATTTTAACTTTTGGCTAAATTTTTATAATCACCGCCTGAATGATCAAGAACTTCTTCATTGCTTTCATACCGAGAACTTACCGAAAAAAAAAGTTGATTTTTCGTTTTCCTCTTTTTGGTTGGCATCATTCACTTGTCCACGATCTTCGTAAGGTCGTTTGGATCCTTGAATATTATCACCTGAACAACCAATTTGTATTTCATTACAAGATTATTGACCTATTTGTATTTCTTAAGATCTTGACGTTTTAGCCAAAATTGGAAATCTTAGATTTAGTTTGAAAACAAAATGAATATTATTTAGAAGCTATAAGAAACTGAAAATTAACAGGCAAGTCACAAGCTGGCTACAACGGAGACGCAGTCCATAACCATGCGAAGACGCAGTTCCATGGGTAGTTGTAGCCAACAGCGGAGACGCAGTCCATAACCATGCGAAGACGCAGTTCCATGGGTAGCTGTAGTATTGGAAACGAGATGAGGTGAAGGAGAATACGAAGACAAAGTGGGTGGCTACTGAATGTGACAAGCCAATTTGTAAATAAATTAAGTGGCTCATAATAATAATAATAAATAATTTTCAAGGCTTATTGCGTTTTTCTTTTCCGTTTTTTGTAGTTGCATCTTCAATTGTCTCATTACGGTCGTCTTGTTCGAAATATCCAAGATATAGAACTACATCTCATTCTTTACAGGGTGTGTTTAGAAAATATTTGAATCCAGGTCCAGACTCGTTAATTTCAGATAATCTAGATGTAACACCGATCATAGGAATAGGCGCACATTTATTCCTAATGTTTATCACGTGATATACATTGATTGTTACCGTGTATATCTATGTGAATTTTGAATTTCGAATTTTTTACTTCGTAACGATTACTTAAAGAAGAATAATGCCAGTCCAACAGATTCCCGGGACAGTTGATGAACTTATTCAATTTATTTCAAATCATAGCGATGGAATAGAGTCCGTCTCTAAGCATATTGCTCCTATGCTAAAACAACTCCCACAGCAGTTCTTTTTACAGGGTACATTGGAGAATCGCGATCCTCTAGATCTTTTTGATCAAAATTTATGTAGTTTGGCTTACTTATATTTTCTGTAAGTAGTTGCTTTATGAAAAAAAGGTGGGTAAGTAATTATGTAAGTTTTTATCATCAATTTTCTTTTTTTTTTAAAAAAAAATTTTTTTTTTTTATTTTACTACCAACAGTTCTGCCCGGTGTAATATCGAAAGGCCGAATGCTGCGCAATTGTTACAATACATTCTTAATTTTTTACAGTCATTCGATCCACAGCAAGTTCGTTTGGTTCCCGAAAAATGTATGTATGAAAAACAATAAAAAAAAAATTTTTTTTCTTAATTTAATTTTTAATAAATAATAATGATGATTTACCTTACCTACCTGAAAATCTCTAGTTCTTCAAGTTGTACAAGGATTTTGCAGAATAGCGGGTCTATATGGAAACGTAAGAAGAGTCATATAGTACGGCCTTGCTGATCATTATTATTAAATTATGATAAAAATATCTGATGGGCTAAAATTTAGAGTGTCATCGCTATTAAACCTCTCGCAAACGCTCTTCAAAGATATGCTCTTTCACCAAATCATTTGACGAACGTACATCAATATTTCGTTAAGGTAAATAAAAATATTTTAAATAAAATATTCTTGAATGTTTTGCGATAATTTTGTGTCCCTGGTTCGTTAACGATTATTATTATTTTTTTTTTGAACTTTCAAATAAGGAATGTCTTTTATCTAAATGTTATAGGCAAGCATTACAAATCTTGCAAAATGATATTACCGAAATAGAAACTGCGGTAATGGAATATTTATTTTATTTTTTTTTTTCTTAATTAAATATTATTACAGATTAAATGTTATTAAATATTGATTATTAAATATTATTAAATTTTAATTAAATATTGATTATTAATTTTATTGATTGTATTTTTATTGTATAGGGGACAAATATCTGTTATGTGGATCATTTATTATATCATTATTATGGTGCGATGGTATACATAGGATTAAAAAATTATGAAAGAGCTTTTTATTTTTTAAAACTGGTAAGAAAACCGGATTTTTATTAAAAAATTTATCCTTCAAAAGTTTTAACAAATTTAACACTTTTTTTTTTTAAGGTTATATCTGCACCTGCACAAGTTACAAGTCAGATTCAAATTGAAGCATATAAAAAATATAGCTTGATTTCTCTCCTTTTACATGGAAAAGTAAATTTCTCTCACTTCCACCAATTTTTTATATTTTAATTGTTAAATTTCATCACATTAAACTTAATGATGATATTTATTATTTTTTCAAGGTTGCACCACTTCCCAAATACACTGCAACAATGGTCTTTCGTTCAATTAAAAATCACTGTCAAGCTTATCAAGATTATGCAGCTGCATTTGAGAGTTTGAACGTGAAACGACTACGCAACGAATTCAACAAATGGGCAGACGCTTTTAGAAAAGTAATTTAAATAATTTATATCATAAAATTCTTTTGATTCGATCGATAAGGTGTTTTTAGTTTTAATACCCTTTTTTTCTTTTTCTTTTTCTTTTCGTCATCTAGGATAGAAATCTTGGTTTAGCGAAACAAACACTTGATGCGATTTATCGGAGAAACATTCAACAATTAACCCAAACCTATTTAACTTTGTCATTGGCCGATATTGCTGAAGCGGTTGGTTTGGAAGGAAACAATGCCTCCAAAGTAGCCGAAACTTATGTTCTTCGAATGGTATGATATATCAAACTTTTACATTTTACTTAAATATTATATAGAACATATATAACTATATAAATAAATAAATAAATAAATAAATAAATAAATATATATATATATACACCCACACACACATATATATTGCATAGATTGAATCTCGTGAAATATTCGCTACGATTAGTCATTCTCATCAAAACGGAATGGTATCTTTTCATGACAATCCAGACATGTATAACACTTCTTTAACCATTAATCTCCTCGAGGAACAAATTGCGAGAGCGGCCAAAGTAAGTGAACGTGTTATTAAAACGGATCGGGAAATTGGACGTAGTAAAGATTATCTTGCAAAGGTAAGAAAAAGAACAAGTTATTTGTGTATATATAAAAATATTGTAACATGAAAAACTCAGTACAGTTTCAATTAATTAATTATATATGTATGTACGTATGTATGTATATATATGTATATAGAGTCAACATTTACTCGCTAGTGGTGGAGCAATTCCCGGTGGATTGGGTCCAGGCGAAGACCCCGAGTTCTTAGGGGCAGGTAGCGGTTTCGATACATTTATTGATGATGGAAAATATTTTGGTTAACGTAGTTGCTTTATCCATTTACTCATTTTATTATTATGTACCGTGTGAATGGAATTTCTTAACAAATAATTACAAAATATTTTCCAAAAATATACTTTCCAAATATACTTTTTAAATATACTTTCCAAAAATATTACAATGCGTAATTTTTTGAGATTGATAGTTATTACTTTTTATTAATTAAATTATAAAGTTACGTGTTATCGTATGTTGTGAAACGTAGCATGTATAATAAAACAAATTATCAATAAAAAAAAAAATCAATTTTCGAATTTTTTTTTATTTAATTTATATTAAAGAAATTCGTCAAAATGGTGGGAGAATGCAAATTACCAATTTTAAGTTTACTCTCGAACCTCCCTTTTCACAAATCTAATTTTTTCAATTTTATTTTTATTATTATTATTGAATTGATCATTTAATTCAGGGAATGCGTCTAGAGATCAAGGTTATAATCTAAAATTAATATAATTAAAGATATATATATAAATGTTTTATTTCTATGCTTTTTTTTTTAATTGTAAATTTTAACAATAATTATTTGTGACAGCGCAAGTTACTTGCTCGCTCGGATCGCGTAAAATGTGTAGACTTTCATCCAACCGAGACTTGGTTATTGGCTAGTTTGTATAATGGCAATGTTTACATTTGGAATTATGAGACACAGGTAAAAAAATTTTTTTTAGCCAAAATATATTATTTCAGGCTAAAAAAAAAAAGGTGTAATAAATTGGTGCATTTTTCATAGGCTTTAGTGAAAACTTTTGAAGTGACTGATGTACCAGGTAACTTTTTTTCACTTATAATTTGTTTGATGAATGAATTTGTATCCTATTTTTTTTTTTAAAAAAGTATCTTTTTTTAAAATATATATATATATTTTTTTTACAGTTCNCCAATTTTAAGTTTACTCTCGAACCTCCCTTTTCACAAATCTAATTTTTTCAATTTTATTTTTATTATTATTATTGAATTGATCATTTAATTCAGGGAATGCGTCTAGAGATCAAGGTTATAATCTAAAATTAATATAATTAAAGATATATATATAAATGTTTTATTTCTATGCTTTTTTTTTTAATTGTAAATTTTAACAATAATTATTTGTGACAGCGCAAGTTACTTGCTCGCTCGGATCGCGTAAAATGTGTAGACTTTCATCCAACCGAGACTTGGTTATTGGCTAGTTTGTATAATGGCAATGTTTACATTTGGAATTATGAGACACAGGTAAAAAAATTTTTTTTAGCCAAAATATATTATTTCAGGCTAAAAAAAAAAAGGTGTAATAAATTGGTGCATTTTTCATAGGCTTTAGTGAAAACTTTTGAAGTGACTGATGTACCAGGTAACTTTTTTTCACTTATAATTTGTTTGATGAATGAATTTGTATCCTATTTTTTTTTTTAAAAAAGTATCTTTTTTTAAAATATATATATATATTTTTTTTACAGTTCGGGCCGCAAAATTTATTGCTCGCAAGAATTGGCTTATCACTGGATCAGATGATATGCAAATACGCGTATTTAATTATAATACACACGAAAAAGTTACAACGTTTGAGGCTCATCCTGATTATATTCGATGTATCGCTATACATCCAACTCAACCTTTTGTATTGACTGGTTCTGATGATATGACAGTCAAATTATGGGATTGGGAGAAAGGATGGAAATGTATTCAGGTTTAAATTGATTGATTTATTTATTAAATTAAATTAAATTTATTTCTTTATAAATCTACACGACGAAAAAAAAAAAAAAATTCCTGGTATAATTACTTATAACAAAAAAACTAACTCTCAAACTTACTTTTTTTTCAGATATATGAAGGTCACACACACTACGTTATGAATATAAATTTTAATCCCAAAGATTCAAACACTTTTGCATCCGCATGTTTGGATCGTACGATAAAAGTTTGGTCGCTTGGATCGGCGGTAGCAAATTTTACACTTGAAGGACATGATAAAGGAGTGAATTGGGTAGATTATTATCATGGTGGCGAAAAACCTTATTTAGTATCAGCTGCCGATGATAAACTTGTTAAAATTTGGGATTATCAAAATAAAACTTGCGTTCAAACCTTAGAAGGACATACTCAAAATGCTGCATTTGCATGTTTTCATCCCGAATTACCAATCATTATTTCTGGTAGTGAAGATGGAACGGTTAAAATTTGGCACTCTAATACTTATCGATTAGAAAATACTTTAAATTATGGTTTAGAACGAGCTTGGACAGTTGCTTATCAAAAAACTAGCAATAATGTTGCCTTCGGGTATGATGAAGGAGCCATCTGTGTCAAGGTGGTTATTTTTTTTTTTTAAAAATAAATAAATAAATAAATTGAGGATATTTTAAATATTTTATAATCTTATACAAAAATTTCATATTTTTAGTTAGGACGAGAAGAGCCAGCAGTAAGCATGGATAATTCAGGGAAAATAATTTGGGCCAAGCATAGTGAAATTCAAACTGCTAATATAAAGGCTACTCATGGTAAATTTAAAATTTTATTGATTTATTTTTTGAAATGATTTGATTAAATCCTATTTTCATTAAAAATTTTAAATTCTCGGTAATTCCATTTTACCAGATGATAATGTCAAGGATGGAGATCGTTTACCATTACCAATTAAGGATTTAGGTAGTTGTGAAGTGTACCCTCAAACACTTCAACATAGTCCGAACGGAAGGTGAAAAAAAATACTTATTGCTTTCATAATCTTATTTCTCAATTTTATTATTTTTTATTAAAGTTTATTTTTTACATATTCCCTTCAGATTTGTTGTTGTATGTGGAGATGGGGAATATATTATTTATACTGCTTTGGCATGGAGAAACAAAGGATTTGGAAATGGACTTGAATTTGTATGGGCATTGGATGCTAATGAGTAGGTTTTTCTCATTAGAATTATTAGAATTGATTTATTTATTATTATTAGTTTTAAAAATTTATTTATTTATTTTTATTTATTTGTCTTTAATTAATTAATTGATTAATTAATTAATAGATACGCTGTACGAGAGTCCACAACCAAAATTAAACTTTATAAAAATTTTAAAGAGAGAACTAATGCTTTGAAATTGAATTTTGCAGCCGAAGGAATTTTTGGAGGTACTCTTTTGGGTGTGAAAAGTTCTTCCTTTTTGAATCTATACGATTGGGAAACAGCTGCTGTCATTAGAAGAATCGATGTTATTCCAAAAAGTGTACGCTTGCTTAATATTTAAATCTTTAACAAGTTCAGAAACAAAAAATTTTGATTTTTTTTAAATGACATACATTAAAAAAAAAATTTGAATCTTTTAGGTACACTGGTCAGATATTGGAGATTTGGTGACTATTGCTTGTGAAGATTCTTTCTATGTCTTAAGATTTAATCGACAAGCGTATGTACAGTTCATAGAAAATGGTGGTGAGGTAGGTGAAGAAGGAGTTGAAGAAGCTTTTGAATTTGTAACCGAGATTCCAGAAAGGTAAACATTAAAATAAGATTGCAAAGAATAAGGATTGAAATTATTCATTTTCGAATAATTTTTATATAATGTTTATATAATTTTTATGTATAGCATTAAAACAGGTACATGGGTTGGCGATTGCTTTATATACACAAATACAGTAAATCGTCTTAATTATCTCGTGGGTGCTCAAACATTTACAATAAGCCATTTTGATACGTGAGTAAAATGTATTTTTTTTTCTATTTGAATTTTTAATTACAAAAAATTAATTTCGAATTGTTTTAATTTGTTTAATTTAGAAACATGTATTTATTGGGGTATATTCCAAAGGACAATCGTATATATTTGGCTGATAAAGTACAATTTTCTATTTTTAATTTACTATAATTATTAAAGTTTAGAAACATTATTTAAATAATTATTTTCATTTTTTTTTAGGATGTCAATGTTTATAGTTATGCTCTTTCTTTAACCGTTATTGAATATCAAACTGCAATTCTTCGGAACGATCTTGAAACTGCTGAAGAATTGCTTCCTTCCATCCCTAATGAACAAAGGAATCGGATCGCAAGATTTTTGGAGAGTCAAGGTTCAAATAATTTAAATGATTTTAAATATTCAAATAATTCAAATAATTCAAATAATTCAAATAATTCAAATGAATATTCTAGAAAAAAAAACCAAAATCTAACGCAAAATCTAACTTTGATAATATTATAGACTTAAAACAACTTGCTCTAGAAGTTTCTACAGATGTAGAGCATAAGTTTGATCTCGCTATACTGCTCAACAAACTTGATGTTGCTGTAGGAATTGCACGTGAGGTTGATACTGATTCTAAATGGAAGACTGTTGGTGATTCAGCCTTAAATGCATGGAAGGTTTGTATAATAATAATTTTAAAAAATTTCGAAATATGCTAAAACTTAAATAATTTAAATAATTTAAAAATTTAATCAATTGTTACAGTTTTCTTTAGCAGAGGAATGTCTCTTAAAAGCCAATGATATGAGTGGATTACTATTACTGTACACCGCTTCTGGAAATTCTAAAGGTGTAAAGGAATTGGCCGAAAAAGCTGGTAAATTATATTTTTATCAATCCATTTTTTTGCTTTACTGATTTATTTATTCATTAAAAAACATTAGTTTTATCTTAATCATGAATTTTAATATAGCGAAAGAAGGCAAAAATAATATAGCGTTTGCGTCCTATCTACAACTTGGTCAAGTTGAAGATTGTATAGAAATATTAATTAAAACTGATCGTATTCCAGAAGCAGCTATGTTTGCTCGAACATATATTCCTAGGTTGGTTTGTTTTGTTATATTATGAAAAGTATTATTAAAATTAAAATTATAATTTTATGTTAATATTATTATTGAAATAAATTATCAATAGTCAAGTTTCAAGAATAGTAAAATTATGGAAAGAGTCACTCGAAAAAGGTAATAAAAAGAAAGCGGCAGAAGCTTTAGCAGATCCAGCAGATTATGAGAATTTATTTCCAGATTTTAAATATGTAAGGTTTTATTTTTAATCTTTATTATGAAATAGAAACATACATAAGAAAATAATTTTTATTATATTTTTTTTTAGTCTCTCATTGCCGAGGAACTTGCCAAGAAATCTCGTAATAATGTAATCCCCGCCACAGCATATGTGGATTATAAAGATGCACTTGAACAAGACGTGATTACTGGTATGTATATATAATTTATATATATATATATATATATTAAATATAAATAAGAACTTAAATAATTTGATTACAAAATAGAAATAAAGGAAAAATATCCCGATGGAATTTTATCATCAAACCTTGCAGCTCCTATACAAAACCGTCTAGTAAACAGTATTAGAAATGTCAATGGCGAAATGGATGATGATGTTTTATCTTCAGTCGCTTCAGTAGCTTCAGTTGACGATGAACGTGATAACATGAGTCTTATGAGTATGGAAGGTAAGAAAGAATTTAGTATTTTCGATATTATTTATTTTTTCCACATTATCTTATAAATATTTTTTATTTTAATATAGTGAATACGACTGGTACTGGCTCAGTGCGGGTATGGTTCCATATTTATATATATATTTATATATTTTTATTATTATTTACTTATTAATTATTATTATTTATTTATTAAACTTTTTTTTTTATTTTTTATTTTATTTTTGCTCAGGGGGACGTTGATTTTGACGATACTGCTTCATTTGCTAATTCAGAGCTCGATCGTCGGGAAGAAAAAGAATTAGACGACCTGGTTCATTAAAAATAATATTACCATTTATAATAGATAAAGATGATTTTTTTTATTATTTAAAATTTATTTATTTTTTTTAGTTTTTGTAATTGACTGAGATAATAATTAAAAATTGATGTATAATAATGTTGATTCCTAAGACTAGAAAAAATTGAAACGTTCTAAAATTGACATACATATAAAGTTACTTAAATATAGATTCGATACGACATACACATTAGATACAAATATTCGATCGATCCGTGATCATCTGAACATTTCTTAAAAATTAAAATAAAATCAAATATTAATAATAATAGTATTAATAATAATAATATAATTTTTAGAAAATTAATGATTAATATGATTCTTATATTATTATTATTATTTATTGTAAAAAAAACTTCTTGGCATTATATTAATTTTTTTTTAAGTGCCTGACTTTTACTTTCTATAAATTATAAAAAAACTAAATTTATTACAAAATTTTTAATTCATAGGTTTAGCGTGAAAAGAAAATTCATGTATTCCATATGGAAATTCCCATTCTCTCGTACTTGTTAATTTAACAAATCTAATACCGGTCTCTCGAATTCGGAATGAACACGATAATAAATGGGTTTTACCATCAAGCCCAGTTTGTGAAAGTTGAGTGATAATAATCTTTGGTAAAGGTGCCAATTGTATCTATGATAATAATAATAATAATAATAATATTCAACATTATTAGTTAAAAATCTCAACATTTGAAGAATAATCAAAGAAAAAAAAAGAAAAATTATAAATACCCAATCCATTCCGTTATAAGATATATGAATGTTTAATGTCGAAAAATAATCTCTGTGATGATCAACAACAAGTGTAAAGGTAAGAGGAAAAGGCATTGGGAATAATAAATCTAATCCAATATAATCATCTTTATTAATAACTAAAATTAGAGAAATTGGGAAAATAAGATGTAAAATTAATAATCATAAAGAATAAAGAATAAAAGAATAAAAGAATAAAGAATAAAAGAATAAGTCAAATACAAATAAATAAATAAATAGATTAATTGCTAACCTTCAGATGATTTCCAAACGGTCCAGTTTTTACCATCAACAGCATGTGAATAAGGATATTTGATGAAATGTTCTGTACCAAAATAACTTTCATGAATGCGTTCTGATTCACTGATATTTATTGATGGTTTATAACGAAATGTTCTTACATCCGGAAATGAGTTTTTATTTGTTAAAAATAAACATCGATCATTTTCACAAGGAGATCTTACATCTCTTTGATATATGGTTGGATAAAGTTCTTTGGTTTCAAATACACCAGTACGGTTTGTAAGATGATCATAGATATGTAATAAAGCTTTATGCATAAAAATTTTATTACGTAGTCTTCCTTCTCCAGCACTGAAGGCATTTTCTTGTGGTAATTCTTGTAATTCATTTTCTAATTGATAAGGAACTTGATTCATGAATGTTGTAAAGTACATGTCTCCATATGCAAACTCTGTAGGATCCATCTCGGTAATTGAGGTCATCTTGAGAAAATTTATTACATTTTCCTTGGATACAAAAGCTCCAGTTCCAACCCATGAAAAACATGCATGTAAATCAATTGCTAAAATATAATAATGTTATAAATAATGTCATTAATATAATGTCATTAATATAATAATGTCATAAATAATGTCATAAATAATGTCATTAATAAAAGTTATACATACAATCATCAAAAAAACACCATTTCCAATTCGTTAAAGAATATACATCAGCGTTTGTGTCTGTATGAATCAAGTCCGGATATCGTAAAAAATTGGCATACATCGATCGCATATGACGAATTATCCAATCATCATCTTGAAAATAACAGTAAGGTGTTGTTGCCATTGCGCATGCCATATATCTAGCAATAAAATGCATGTTTCCTGGAGAGTTATAATATCGAAGTTTACGACAACGGATCTCAGAGAAAATCTTACAACGAAAATGGATTTATTATTATATCAATAAGATTATTTTTTATTTATTTTTGTTCTACTAATTGTTTAATAAATATGACGAATATAAATAAATATGATGATGAATAATGATGAATTTTATCCATTTCCTCTAAAATTAATTTTGAATAATTATTATATTTTTTTTTTCTTCTTCTTCTTGATTCTAATTTAATACCAGAAAAAAAAACCAATCTTACTTGGTCTGAAAGATGCACATCCCCATTATTATTCCATATCATAATTTCTTTGAACATTGTATATTGACAAAGGTGCTTTACTATTGTCTTTAAATTTTCTATCCTTGACCAATTTAATAAGATTGCAGTTGCTTTACCATCCCCTTCTGTGGGAAAGGCGTTTAATAACATATCTACTTCATGAGGTATCATTTCTTGTGGTGGTGATTCTTCTACATTTGAAAAGTGGCTTATTCCATAAATACAAATCCAAAACACGATAAATAAAATACCAAATAAAATTTGACGTTTAAATTTAGCATTGATTTTAAGAAATTTTAATATATGAGGGAGATAAAATGAGTTCTGCCATATTTTCCGTAGAGAATTTGTTTTTGTTTTAAATATTTCTGTTCTAATGTTAATATGGAGTGGCAATCTTGAATTGCTCCTATCTTTTTCTGACATTATAAAAAAATTTAATTAGTGTCAAACATCGAACATCACATCATCAAAAAAAATTACTTTTTAAATCAAAATAGGAAATTTTTTGGGTTTATATCAAAAGTTATAAGTACATGATTTTTATATGTTTAGTGCTTAATTTTTATTTTTTTTTTTGATTCGAATTCGGGATTCTTTTATTTAATATAAAATTTTTAAACTTTTGCTCTTAATTTTTATTAAAATTCTTTTTTTTTTATTTTATTTTATTCGAATTTCAATATACATACAAAAGGTGTGACACGCTAAATGCACCTACCCCTGGTAAACCCTAACCCCTGCGATACAGTATAAGATCTAATAATCTCATGCACAGGTTAAATTTCCCCTTTCGTATATATCTATCTGGAAAATAGAATTTCATATCTGCAAGATCACCTGACACCACATTAAGAAGTCTAATTATCCTCATTAATTTTTACTTTTCCATTTTTGCAAAAAAAAAATAAAATAAAAAACGAAGTAATAAAAAATACAAATGTCACATGTTAGAGAACACTCAAGTATTATATATATATAATTAATTATAACCAAAAATAAATTTTATATTTACAAATATTAGAAATAATTAAAAATTAATAAATTAATATTATTAGTGATTATTGCTGGCTAAAGGATCACCACCATCGTTAGAATTAGAATTAGATTCTGTAGCAAGAGGTGCTGACTCTGTTTCTGGTGATGGGGAAGTTGATCTAGAAGAATTGGAAGAAGGAACAACAAATAATGGTGTAGAATTATCGAGAGAATCCGAGCGCGCGATAAGCCTGTTTAAGTTATAAAATATTGAAAAAATGTGTAATTAAAGTAATTCTTATATATTTACTACACAAATATCAAAAGAAAAGGTAAATCCTACAATGTATTTGTGTCTGCATTCGCATTTTCATTTGCATTAGTGCTACTGTTAGTATGTCCTGATTCTCCACTTTCACCAGCATTTTCACTTATTGGAGATTCTAAAGGATCATCTATAGGATCAATTGAAAGTGGTAACCACCATCCACTCCTACTTATTTCATCTGCCTTAATAAATCCTCGAAAATTTACAATCCGAGAAAATGGTGATTTTGATTCGAGATTTGAGAAAAAACTTGTAGGTGGAAGTATACTTGAAAGATAACCAAATGCATCTGAATAAAATATAACGAATGATACATATGTATTAATTTAACAAATTTATCTAAATAAATTGAGAAAAAAAAAATAGAAAATAAAGAAATAAAGAAAATAGAAAGTAAAATAAACCACATACAAAAATATCCTGTGATTAAACTACATATATGACTAGCAAACCACGCACGGGGGAAAAATATTTCCATCAATAATAGTAACACAATTGGATAAAAATGAGCAGGAACTCTTAATAACCCAAAAAGACTGTATCGAAAATAAAATAAAAAATAATAATGAGGAATTTTATTATTATTATTATTATTATTATTATTAACAAGAAAAATTTCGAAAATTTATGTATATATAAAAATAATAATACAAACTCTCGTTCATTTCCAGCCAATTCTCTACTTTCCCATACTACAACACCAAATATCCAAGGACTTAAACCTCCAACACTAGTTTCTTTATAATCGAAAATTAAGGAGCCCAATAGGTAAAAGGCTCCCGAAAGTAATGTAAAGACAGTGATCAAAATATAAAAGTACTCTATAGTTCCAATTGTATGTTCAATGGTAGTACTTAATGGTAAGAAAATGAGGAGATTGAATAACAAATGCCCAAGAGAATTATGAGGATAAGGATAAGATATAATACGCCACACTGAAGTCACATAAGAATAAATCGTGTTACCAATAATAAAAGAAAGTAGAATAAAAAAAAAAAAAGGAGGCTAAGAATATTTAAAAAACATAAAATACCTTGCCCTTCAAATAATTTTTTTGGCAATAGATCGATCGCGTCATAAATTACATTATCAACCAACAACGAATCCAAAATGTATAAGAAGATNGAAAATTTATGTATATATAAAAATAATAATACAAACTCTCGTTCATTTCCAGCCAATTCTCTACTTTCCCATACTACAACACCAAATATCCAAGGACTTAAACCTCCAACACTAGTTTCTTTATAATCGAAAATTAAGGAGCCCAATAGGTAAAAGGCTCCCGAAAGTAATGTAAAGACAGTGATCAAAATATAAAAGTACTCTATAGTTCCAATTGTATGTTCAATGGTAGTACTTAATGGTAAGAAAATGAGGAGATTGAATAACAAATGCCCAAGAGAATTATGAGGATAAGGATAAGATATAATACGCCACACTGAAGTCACATAAGAATAAATCGTGTTACCAATAATAAAAGAAAGTAGAATAAAAAAAAAAAAAGGAGGCTAAGAATATTTAAAAAACATAAAATACCTTGCCCTTCAAATAATTTTTTTGGCAATAGATCGATCGCGTCATAAATTACATTATCAACCAACAACGAATCCAAAATGTATAAGAAGATTGCCACGCAAGTAACTGAAGATGTAAGTATTGGCAAGGAGAGAATGTATGATTTAAAACTTGACGTAACAGTTGAGAAGGAAGGAACATTTCTTCTAACTTCAGACATTTTAAAAATTAAGGGGACAAAATGTTTTTAAAAAATTTAGAAATTTCATATTTATTAAGTTACGATCACAGAACAACCAATCATATTCAATTTGACATCTGATAATTGATAATAAATAAATTCAGTCTAAACAATTTCAGTAGTTAATTAAAATAGTAAATATAATAAATGGATTTATTGTTCATATTTCAAAATGGTAGTGAATGACTCAATTTATAATGTCAAACTCACATTTAATAGTTTCGAATGAAAAAACGCATTCGACAGTTTCAAATGAAAAGACACATTCAACTGTTTCAAATGAAAAGACACCTTCAACTGTTTCAAATGAAAAGACACCTTCAACAGTTTCGAACAAGAATCCAAAACTCGAGGCAGATGAAAATCAAATTGTGAAAACCAGAAAGATTGAACGAGAAAGACAGATATTGATTTTTTTAATCTACGCTGTAACAGTATTTCTTGGAAATTTACATGGATTTTTTTCCCCGATAGAAACCTACTACTCTAAGAGTTCCAATTATTTAAATCAATTGTTTGTGAAAATAGGTTGGTTTTGGACTTCAATAACATTTTTTGGGGGTTTATTTTTCGAGGTGATTAATATCAGCAATAAAGAAAAAATAATAGCAGCGATTAGATGGGGATTTGCTACATTATATTGGTACATTATGACACAATCGCTCTTTTTTGGACCAAGTATAACTAGTAGAATTTTTGTTTCAACTGGGGGAGGATGTTCTATAGATGATCAAATGCAAGAAGCTCATACTTGTAAGAGAAGTGGTGGTAAATGGGAAGGTGGATGGGATTTTAGTGGGCATTGTATTCTCTTAATTCATGCTTCTCTTTTCCTATTCGAAGAATTTAGTAATATTTTATATTCTTCGAAACGTATCGAATCTAATAAATCTTATAAATTCTATTCATTTTGTTTACTTATTGCAATTCTCTTCCTTTGGTGGTGGATGTTACTTATGACAACTATATATTTTCATAGTTTTATTGAAATTCTATTTGGCACTATATTAGGATATTCATATTGGTTGGTAGTCTATGTATACTTAATACCAAAGTTTTCAGTGTAGTTGTTGTTAATTTTAATTATTATTAAGATAGATTAATTTTTATTATATTGTAATCATTATATTTATTTTAATTCCTTCAATTTGCTGTATAAAACTTAATAGATCAAATATTAACAAAAAAATTTTGATTCAAATAAATTCAATTATTACAATCTACAGTAATACTTTCTTATATCATTTTAATTCAAAAAAATGATTGATCGGCGAATCTCACTTTTCACGTGATATAAGCAAATAAATATAAAAGAGAACTTCCTTTTATTTATATATGAGAGAGAAAACCCTTTCTGGGATTTCTCATGGGCTTTAAGTCCACCGGATAGAGTGGAAATCCTATCAGCGTCCTCAAGAGTTGGGATGCTAAGGTGGCGATAGGCCCAGTCTGCAGGCTTGATCATTTCTATATCTTTAATATTCCTTTAAATATTCCTCCCGGATCTCTGACCCGACTTTTTAATAAGATTCTCCAAAACACAAAATTCGACTACAAAAACATTCCTGTTAAAAAAAAAGTACAATGTAACCTTACCTATCGGTGTTGTTTTTTTGATATTGATACTTTAATGTGTACAACTAATTATTCGATGGTCATGTGGTGCAAAGGTATCGTTTTTGATAGATCTATGGTTATTTTTTGAGAAGACACTTAACCTGTACCCCGGGATAGATTCTTTTCCTGTGCCCTGGGGATACAGACTCTTATCCTATGCCCCTTCCAAATTTTATTGGTCCATAATTCGGAAGGTGATCAGGAATTTTTCACTTGGAATTTTAAGGAGGTGACAAATTTTGAGTGACAAATATGGTTTCCGCATGTAAAAAAATTCTAGGATATTTAAGGGTACAGATAAACTATACGGTACGAAACGCTATTTTGTACTGTACAAATAGAAATTAGTTTGACTTGTACAATTTATTTGTGGCTGTACAGATTGATTAACTAATATCACGTGATATTTTTCATACCACGAAACGATCAACTATTACTGAGAAAAATGATCTTTTTAATAAAAATTTTTTTTAGACGTGTTTCATTTAAAGCAAAATGAAAGAAAACTGTACTCTCTTCGATGAAAAACGCGAAGAACTTATAGAAGAAGTAAGTTTAAATATAGAAATGCATAAAAGAAAATATTTTAAATATTTTTACACGCGTTTCTATACTTTTTAATAATTTTTTGAGTTTTTAACCTGTTTCACAATAATAAACCCGATAATATGCATTTTTTTTAAAAAAAATTTTTATATTATTTTAATTTTTTTTTATTTTATATTATAATAAACATATAATTATAAGATTAAAAATTATTTGATTAATAACAAACATATAATAATTAATAATTTCAATTTAAAATATTATTAATAATATATACGTAATATTTTTTTTATTATTTAATTGTTTATATTTAGTAAAATACCTGTACTGTACGGTTTTAATATAAAAACATCTGTACTGTACGATTTTTTAACATAAAAAAGTTCATACAGTACAATTTATTTTTCTATAATATATATACAATATTAAATAAAGTGTATTGTACGAATTTTGTGCAAAATTTATGTAAAATCGTACAATACAAATAACGTTTCGTACCGTACAGTTTATCGTCATACCTTATTAAAAACGAAATTTTTGCAAAAACGATACGTTTACTCATGTGGTACTCACATTCTATAAATCACGTGATCGATATATTAGTAGTATCACGTTACTTAAAGTAAAGTGTATCAATATGAGTATCTTTATTCTGGACCCCTGGTTCAAGGTGAAATTTATGAATCCCCGGGGTTCAGGTAAATTATTCTAGACCCCCATCCTTTTTAGTAATAAAAATTTCCAAAATTAGAGACTAAGAAAATTTCGCATAATAGTTATTATTTTTTTAAAGTCATAATTTAAAAATACGTAACAGAATTATTTTTGAAAAGTCATTTTTTATTTTTTCAAAACTCCAAGCAATATATATAAATATACATTAATATTTTTTTTTGTTCCAATTGCAATATTATTTATCACTATTATTTATTGCCCTCTTACTTTTATACATAAACTTTATTTATAACCCTTCTATTAAATATTTATATATTTATTTACAATTACTATTGTATATTACATTAATTTAACCCTATATATTATAATTTTATTTTATTTTTAACCCCACTCAAAATTGCTAATTTAGTAACTTAGATCTTCTAAAAATAATAAAAACTTGACCCAATCACTTGAAAACTAGTAGAAATAATAAATCAAACAAAGTATTACCTGCCTTTAATTCTATAAATCCCTCTTGAACCTTGAAATTATCTTTCTTTCTTGTCTAGATCTATAAAACGGTATTGTGCCACACGATTTAATTATAAAAACTGACCTAAAAATAATCAAAAAACAATAGTTAATGTCCATGTACACAAAGAAACAATAAAATAAATATCACAATATTCTTGTTAATCTTATTGAACTTTGAAATTACCTCATTATAATTTTGTTTTATTTTTNTATTATTTATTGCACTCTTACTTTTATACATAAACTTTATTTATAACCCTTCTATTAAATATTTATATATTTATTTACAATTACTATTGTATATTACATTAATTTAACCCTATATATTATAATTTTATTTTATTTTTAACCCCACTCAAAATTGCTAATTTAGTAACTTAGATCTTCTAAAAATAATAAAAACTTGACCCAATCACTTGAAAACTAGTAGAAATAATAAATCAAACAAAGTATTACCTGCCTTTAATTCTATAAATCCCTCTTGAACCTTGAAATTATCTTTCTTTCTTGTCTAGATCTATAAAACGGTATTGTGCCACACGATTTAATTATAAAAACTGACCTAAAAATAATCAAAAAACAATAGTTAATGTCCATGTACACAAAGAAACAATAAAATAAATATCACAATATTCTTGTTAATCTTATTGAACTTTGAAATTACCTCATTATAATTTTGTTTTATTTTTAATTCTACTCAAAATCACAATCTATAAAGTAAAAACAGACGATTTAGTAATTTAGGTCCTCTAAAAATAATAAAAATATAACCTAACAACTTGAAAACTAGTAGAAATAATAAAACAAACGAAGTATTACCTACCTTTAATTCTATAAATCCCTCTTAAACTTGAAATTACCTCTCTTTTTCTCCTTTTCGTCTGTGTTAATCCTATGAACAGAAAGAAAATATTTTTTTTTAAAAAAAAAAAGATTATCAGATTAAATATAAATCTGCTTTAGGTGTAACAATTATTAAATATTTTTGTTAGTCATGAACCCAGTGAAAATAAAAAAAAAGGAACTAACCCCGCGAAACAATTTGATTCAAAAGAAAATATCCAAAATGAAAATAATAAACAAAATAAACAAAGATTATTTATTTGATAGGTTGTACAACTAAAATTTAACTTTGATATTTCTAAATTAAGAAAGGGTCTAGACAAAATGACCTAAACCCCGGGGTAGTGTTCCGATCCTATTTCAAAATACAATCCGAATTAGATCCGGATTTTCTTGATCAAATCCGAATTATAAATCCTTATCCTTAAATATTTAGGATTTATCCTTATTTTTAGGATCCATTCTTATTTTTAGGATTTATCTTTATTTTTAAGATTCATTCTTATTTTTAGGATTTTTTTATGGTAGCAGCGGATGTTAATTTATCACACCCAGATTTATTAGTAGATCATCACACTCCATCTTCATTTTCATAGTACAAGACTGTGACAAATAAACGACAAATTTATTACCGCTAAAATATTGTCACGTGTGTCACATGTATATATATAATCCGGATTATAATCCGACTTATAATCCGGATGATCCGTATCCGCAATCCGTTTTTATTTCGGATAAATCCTTTTTAAAATAAACAAATTCGGATTATAGGATCCATCCGGATTATAGGATTCATCCGGATTTATAGGATTAAGGATCGGAACACTACCCGGGGGTCTAGAATAAATGACCTGAACCCTGGAGTCTAGTTTAAGTTTTCTCTACAGTGCGGAACCTCTATAATAGAAACTTGGTTATAATAAAAATTGATCAACTATTTTGCCTTAAAACTTTTCTTCCAAATATAGAAATAAAAATTTTAACCATAGAAAATGATAGCCTAGAACCTATCTAATTAAAATTGATCAACTTTTACTGGGATTAAAGTTACACAATTTAATTATACCCATCAAATTTGAGAATATACTAAAAATAGAAAATCATTGTAATTTCATTTGAAATTCGTCTGAAAAAAAATTTTCAACAGTTTCCGATATTTTATACTTTTTAAAAATATAAAAATATATACATAAATCATAGAGATATATGGATATATATAAAAAAGATATTACTGGAAAAATAGTAAAATATGCAGTTAAAAAATATAAATCTCATTATAGTGTACCTGATACAATTTATAATAAATTAAATAATTAAAATTTTATAAATGAAATTTTTATTTTTTATAGATTTTTTTATAACAATCCTTATTAATATAATATGGTCACGTGTTCTTGAATTCCTGAATTATAATTGGTTAAAATGGCATCACATGGTGCTTACATAAACCAAGAAAATTGAGAAAAATTTTTTTTAATATATTAGAGGTGGGATCCGCGGATAATATTTTATGGTTAAAAATGGATANGGGATTAAAGTTACACAATTTAATTATACCCATCAAATTTGAGAATATACTAAAAATAGAAAATCATTGTAATTTCATTTGAAATTCGTCTGAAAAAAAATTTTCAACAGTTTCCGATATTTTATACTTTTTAAAAATATAAAAATATATACATAAATCATAGAGATATATGGATATATATAAAAAAGATATTACTGGAAAAATAGTAAAATATGCAGTTAAAAAATATAAATCTCATTATAGTGTACCTGATACAATTTATAATAAATTAAATAATTAAAATTTTATAAATGAAATTTTTATTTTTTATAGATTTTTTTATAACAATCCTTATTAATATAATATGGTCACGTGTTCTTGAATTCCTGAATTATAATTGGTTAAAATGGCATCACATGGTGCTTACATAAACCAAGAAAATTGAGAAAAATTTTTTTTAATATATTAGAGGTGGGATCCGCGGATAATATTTTATGGTTAAAAATGGATAAAAACAGATATCCGTGTAGGCTAAAATCTAGTGTGTATTACATAATATGTATTACAAAAGTAGAAACTTAAACATGTAATTATATTCTTTATAGGTCATTTGCCAACATGTCAATCACATTTCATTTGTTGAACATCGATCTGCGCAAATTTTATTGATTTTCGATTAACATCCGTGACGGATAAATTTATCCGTGGATCGCACCACTATAATATATACATTCAAATACTATAATATAAAAGAAATCTGATCGGTGGATCTAATTTTATTTAAGATTTTCTAAGTTCCTATTATAGAGGTTTCGCACTGTAAATATTATCAAAGGAGGTTAGCCAATTTCTGAGGTAAATCAAAGTTGTTACACTAGAATTTAAAAGATAATATTATTTCTTCTTAACTAATGGCTTGTGGTATGTCTGTTTTCCTAAATGGGTTTTTAATGATGAAAAAAAAATTTTTACCACCATATTTGTTACCAACTAATCTTACAGTAATAGAATATGTTGGCACGCCGAAAAGTTGCTTTTGCAATATTTCTTATTCTTTCATTTGTTTTGCTGTTTACAAATTTGTTTCAACATAGAAGTTTGCCTCAGCATAAAAGTGACAATGTCAAAGTTCAACCATGGTCACCACAATCCTTTAATGATTTTAGAGAAGATTATGAGAAACCACAATGCAATAATATTAAATCACTTCATGGTACGGGTCCTCGTACTTTTAGTATTAAAGGTCCTCCTAATCGTCCACTCAAAATATTTTATTGGAAGTACCTTTGCTTTGAATGTAACCTTGACTGGATAGAATTCTCAAAGAATCTTTGCCCTTATCCACCAGAATTAGTAAATTTTTTCGAACATCTGTTTGAAAAGCATGTTAAACCATCGACACCAGATTTGGACTTATGGCCTAAAGGTTATGCTCCTTGTCACTTCTGGACTGGATTTTTGGATGAGTCTGGAGAAGGCACTTGTGTTAATCAAAATAATCAAAAGTACATTTGGACAGCAAATTATACTGAATGGAGAGAAATTGATATTATTTTTATAAATACTGTGTATTGGTTTGGCATAGATCAACCGCCATTTTATGATATAATGCAGTTGCCTCCACGAAATTTTAAGCAAGTGTGGTGGCTTTATTTTGGCAGTGAATCACTTGATTACTATCCATTCGTAGGACTTGAAAGTTTCCGAGAGTTATTTGATTTATCAATTGGTTCACCCGCCAAACTTTTTGACATTAACTTTCCCACATATCCAATTCAAGTATCTGCCATTCCTTCATTCTATGAAACACATGTGCCTTCTGAGAAAAAGCGAAGTGATGTGCTTATTTCTTGGATGGTAACTAATTGTTGGCCACGTAATAACAGAAATGAATTCGTGCGGAACCTCATGAATCTCACCACCGTTCACTCTTTTGGAAAGTGTTTGCATACTCAGGATGTTCCAAAGGATATTTTGGACAAGTATGGCTTGGACCTGAATGGTAATTTGGGTCATTTCGGTGCTAACATGACTGAAATCAAACGAGATGTGTTAAGTCCTTATAAATTTGTTTTAGCGCTAGAGAATTCAAATTGTGAAGGTAAGATATTAACTTTTGACAATCTTTCATATTAGGATATCAGGAAATTAATTTGGGAGTAAAATAATGTTTCTTTATTTATGTTGTGCCTCAGATCGATTCTTGACTCAGATGTCAACTGGCCAAAGTTAGGATTAGGGTTGGCTGAAATTATAAAGATCTACATAGGTCAGTTTTATAATTCTAGTCAAATGGTGACACCTGAGGTACCTGAGATGACATCTGAGTCAAGGATGACATCTGAGTCACAACATTTATATCAAAAAAATTTTATAATATCCACAAATTTGTTAACTTACATTATTTTTATTAAATTTTATCAACAATTAGGTTACATTACTGAGAAAGTCTATGATCCAATGTTAATTGATGCCATTCCAATCTATATGGGTGCTTCTGATATTGACAATTTTGTACCTCCTCATTCAATTATCAAAGTATCAGATTATAAGACAGTTGAAGAATTGGTTACCTATGTGAAGAAAGTGGCTGATGATCCTGCACTGTTTGCTAGCTATTTTGCTTGGAAAAATGACACTTCATACAAAAATTTTTGCAAAAATTGCCGCGCATCTACTCAATCTACACCTTGCCAAATGCTTGAAAGGATTCAATGGATATGATACATGATATATGATGTAATAATGCTGAAGGTGAGTGAGAGAAAATTTATTTTAAAGTGTTGACATCAATGAGTTTCCTTGTGATTTATTAGTAAAAGTGTAACTTAAATGAAAATATTTCTCTTTTATTATTATTAATAATGATCTACAGTATAGAACTTCTATAATAAGAACTTAGAAAATTATAAATAAAATTTGATTCAATAATCAGATTTCTTTCATATTATAGCATTTGAATGTATACATTTAGAGAAATCTATTTATGAAAAAAAAAATTTTCTCAATTTTCTTGGTTTATGTAAACAACACATGAAGTGATTTTAGCCAATCAAAATTCAAGAAAGTAGATTCACATGTTTATATAGAATTATAAATTTTCATTTTTACTTTAATTAATGGCATTTTAACAGATACAAAATATTAGAAATTATTAGAAATCTTTTTTTCAATCAAATTTATAATAATTTACTATTTTTAATATATTCTCAAATTTGTAGGTATAATTAAATACATATGATTTGAACCCCAATAAAACTTGATCCAACTGATAATTTTATTTTTATATATAGTAAATAAAGTTTTAATACAAAAAGGCTGAGCAATTTTTACTATAACCAAGTTCCTATTATAGAGGTTTTGTACTGTACTATGTATATTATACATAAAAGTATCAAATTTATCTTAATTTGAGCTTTTTCATAACCGATTGATCTTATAATTCATAATCATAAGAGAAAGAGAGATGACATAATTTGTGAAAAGCTACCAGTTCATCATCATCATTCTCATTGTAAATAACTGGACAAATAGATTTTATTATTACCATTACTATTGTTATTATTGTCATTATAACAATTATCATTATTGTTGTTATTAAAATTATTTTTTACAATAGTTTAAAGAACTATATATTAGATAATATAATATTTGATTAATATTTAATTATTATTATTATTATTATTATAAAATTTGCAATTCCTTGTACTTATATATCTTTCTATAATTAATTGACTTTTCTAATGATTCAGACTAAACGTTTAGCACACATCCTAAACTTTTTTTAACTTTTTAATTTTATCAATAATTTCTATTTTTTTTTTATATAAATTGGTAGTTCTAAACCTAATTAAACAATTATAAGTTTCATCTATAACAAAAAACCTTTCTGGATTTTGCCTTTAAGTTTAGCCTGCTGTATCCTAAACATTCTAAACTATCTTAAATCCTTTAGCCCAAATCATTAGGCTCACCATCATACTAAATATTAAATTTAAAAATTTCAACCTTTTACTTGTATTTTGATATTTATTCTTTCTATAATTTTCATTAAAAAATAAATAATTAAATTAAAAAAGTATAGAATAAAACTAAATGACAAATTGGATCAAATATTTAAAACTTTACCATCCACCTTATATAATGAGAATTGAAAAATTTTAAATTTTTAAAAGTTGGTTTACTCATTTTTTCCTTTAATTGTACTATTAAAAGATTATCGCATCAGTATTAACAAAGAAAATACATAATTAAGATAAATAATAATTGTTTAATTGAGAATTACCTTTTCACTTTTTAATGATTTGCTGTTAAATAAAAAAAAACTGTCCTAATGATTTTTTATTTTATTTAAATCATTTATTTACTTCCGTTATTGAAGAGAAAGGATCGTCTTTTCTTGCTTCAACCAATAATTTATCGATTTGTTTTTGTTTAACTGCAATCTTTTTTTTTTGTATATATTAATATTTTGAAGAGAAAAAAAGAAATTTAAAAATAAAATTTTGTGATAATTTCTTATTACCAGAACGCAATCTCGATATTTTTTAAAGAGTTCTTCACATTCAGGTTTTGGATCACCTTTAAGAAACTTTTCGGAATACCACCTGTTAAAACAAGCATCGTATTCTTTTTTTAATTCATTGCAATTTACACCAATACTTTGTGACATTGAAAAAAAAAGTTTCAATAATAAAGTTTTTTTTTTTTTTGATAAAAAATTATTTCAAATCAAAATAATGTATCACAAATGATTATCACCTATTTTTACACATATTTGAAAGGTTTATTTGAAGAATGAAATATTCACGAGATATTTCTTCTAATATTTTAAAAGACCTTCAAACAATTCAAAACGAAAAAACCCGAACTCGAGAACAAATTCATGAAAAACTTGTATCATTCGTAAGGTTTTTCATTCATTAATTTTCTTTTAAAAAAGAAATTTTTTATAAACAAAAGTAATTCTCGCGTTATTCAATAAGGCACCCGAAATTCAAGGTTCCAACGCTCAAAACTCCAAATCATTAAAGGAATTAGAAAATGATTATCATAAAGTAGGTAATTATTTTATGTAATATAATATATTTAATTATTAAATAATTATAGGAATTATTTTTTTCTTTATTCCAGATCCACCTGAGTAAAAACCATTTAGCCGAAAAATATGTATTAACGCGACATTTAACGAAAGATTTCGAGGAGACGACAGCCAGAAGGTTATCATCATTGAATTTATTGTTATTTAATTATTATTATTATTATTTTACGACTAATTGGGCTAAATTTTTTTAGCAAGAATTCTAATGATATAATTATCGAGGAAGAAACTTGGAGGAATAATATGCAAAAATTAGACTGGAAATTATTAAATACTCCAAGTAAATCATCTTATACATATACATATATATATTTTGTCATTTATTATTCTAAGATTTTAAAGATTTTAAGTAAAAGCTAAAAGATCATTATTTTTTTTTTCCAAAGTGACAATTCAAATCATGTCTGAAGAGTGGAAGAATAAAGCAATTGAAAACGAAGAAAATTTATTGGCAAAATGGTATTGGCAATTAAAAAATTATTCACTTGAAATAAAGTCACGTCGATCTAATAGTAAATTACCGTCATCGGCTCTAGGTAAATATTCTATAAATATTTATATTAATATATTATAGCATTTACATTGTATGTGATATGTTTGACTAATATATATATATATATATATATTATTACTATTATTATTATTATTATTTTTAAATACCAAATAAAAGAGAATTTATTATTTGATGTAATTGCCTATGATATAAAATATTGCATTGGAATTCCTCCAAGTTCAAGAAGACAACAACGTAAATCTGCGATGATGTTAAAATTTAGTACAAGATATCGAGGACATATTGTACTTATATTTATATTCAGGTATGAAATCATTTTTGAGATATTTTTTTATCATATTTTTTCATGACGCGTGTCTCAACCAATACAANAAGAAACTTGGAGGAATAATATGCAAAAATTAGACTGGAAATTATTAAATACTCCAAGTAAATCATCTTATACATATACATATATATATTTTGTCATTTATTATTCTAAGATTTTAAAGATTTTAAGTAAAAGCTAAAAGATCATTATTTTTTTTTTCCAAAGTGACAATTCAAATCATGTCTGAAGAGTGGAAGAATAAAGCAATTGAAAACGAAGAAAATTTATTGGCAAAATGGTATTGGCAATTAAAAAATTATTCACTTGAAATAAAGTCACGTCGATCTAATAGTAAATTACCGTCATCGGCTCTAGGTAAATATTCTATAAATATTTATATTAATATATTATAGCATTTACATTGTATGTGATATGTTTGACTAATATATATATATATATATATATTATTACTATTATTATTATTATTATTTTTAAATACCAAATAAAAGAGAATTTATTATTTGATGTAATTGCCTATGATATAAAATATTGCATTGGAATTCCTCCAAGTTCAAGAAGACAACAACGTAAATCTGCGATGATGTTAAAATTTAGTACAAGATATCGAGGACATATTGTACTTATATTTATATTCAGGTATGAAATCATTTTTGAGATATTTTTTTATCATATTTTTTCATGACGCGTGTCTCAACCAATACAATCATATTGAAAAGCCAAGAAGTTTCCCCTCGATATGATATAAAATTTGATTATTCACTTGATCGATCGACTGAAATATTTCGCGAGATGATGATTATTAGAGAAACTAACTTACCGGAACAACAAATCCAACAAAGCAGTTACTTATCATCGTCATCACTTAACAAGGAGATAAAAAAGGAAGATGATATGATAAATTTTGTGAAAGAAGTTATTTGGAAAGAAATGAATGATTTATTTTGTAATTAATATTTATATTATAATAACATTAGATTTGGTGTTTGTTATAAATTAATAAAGGAGAATATGTTACAATTCGACGTAACTTAATAACAATTTTGATAATTTAAAGATTGTATACTTAAGACTGTGAAGCTCTTCATTAAAACATAATAAATACTTATCTGTGCCTTCAAACATGTTTTTTCGCGTATATATATATATGCATAATTTTGTTGGTAATGCGATTCTTGACTTTAGAGAACAGTCACCTGAATTCAAATAACGTGTTGCATATAATAACTGATTTTTCCTTATAGGAATCGAAAAAGAAATCCCAAACCATTAGGAAGTTTTGTTGTCCCGGAAACTAGAAATCCGAAGATAACTGGCAAAAACCGAGGCATAGTTAATTGAGAAATGGTAATAACCAGAAAAAACCCTTTTTGTTATCCCGGAAACTAGAAATCCGAAGATAACTAATAAAAACCGGGGAATAGTTAATTGAGAAACGGTAATAACTAGCAAAACCCGGGGGAATATTTAAAGTAATATTAAAGATATAGAAATGATCAGGCCTGCAGACTGGCTTACCGCCACTTTAGCGACCCCCAACTATTGAGGACGCTGACCGAGGATTTCCGCCCAATGAGAAATCCTCAGAAAGGGTTTCTCTCTCATATATAAAAGATAAAACGTTAAGCTCGCTACGACAAGTTCAACATTCGTCATTTCCTTCATAAATAAGCGAGAGAAAAAAAAACAAATTCTCAATTTGCATCTTTTACGTTTATTCGTTTGTCGCACATGATAAGTGAGAATCGCAGATCACCATTTCTTTTCTTTGATCCGAGAATTATTCTTTCTAAAATTTAAAATTTTGATATAATGGAATTCTTTAGATCGGGACATTTTTTCAATTTTTTCTTCTTTAAAGTTGGATATTCCTTTGTATATTTATTATTGAGAAATATTCTAATTATAAATTACAGAAAGGCTATAAACAGAATTGTTCTTGAAATTCTTGAAATAAAAAATAAAAAATGTAAAAAATAAAAAAGGTCACAGAAACTCTTAATACTTTTATTGAAATAAGAATTTGTTCATTGACTAATTCAAAATACTTTATCCGTGGTTAGATGAATATAGAAGGCTCGTTATCAATTTACATCCTCTATCAAGAATTTCATTATTGAACTAAGGATTTTCAGTAGCGAAAAATAAAGTAAGAATTGCTTGTGACTTTATTGAACACATCATTCCTCCCCATACTTTTTAATCTAATACAATGAACTCATAAAAAACATATCAAAATAAATAATTCTTGGCAAAACCCTAATTCTCTTCTTCATTATGTTCATTATATAATTGTGCCACAAAAAACATTTTTATGTGGCGAAGATCACTCTTACTTAAACCGCAAATAATGATACGTAGTTATATTTGCGTCTGACGTAGATAACATTTAATATTAATATGTGTCACATAATATTAATACAAGATATTATTGAAAGATAGAAAGATAATCAAGAGTTAAAAAAAGCAAAACAAAACTAGTAGAAAAAAAGAAAAGAAAGAATTAAAGAATCAGTAAAAATTCTTCCATTAACCCCAAAAAGAAAAGATCCGAATAATTTATTTAATTTTAGTATACAAAAATACACGAGATTTTATAAATAAAATCTATGTTGATAAAAACAATCAGAAAATAAAAATAATAAAGAATTTCCTTATAATGAGAAAATCATTATTGGTTAAATATATAAAGAATTGCAAGGTAACAAAGAATGGATTCTGAAAAATGCACTAATCAAATTAATTTCTTGCAACCATGTGATTGAGAATAAGCGCATGTGCATGATCTAGGCTGCCACGTGAAGGCAACATTCCTTTTCGGCCGAATAAAATAACGTATGATAAAAAACCAATACATTATCAATCAATTGAATGATTGTGAATGATTATGTAATATTACTATTATTAGCCTTATCAGGAAGAAAATAATTAATTAAACGACTTTTTTAAAAAAAAGCTTTCCATTCTTTTAATAGTATGATTTAAATTATTTAAATTTAGGAAGTTTCACAAAAATCTATATTTATTATTTATTTCAGATATTACGCGTTTTACTCAAACAAACAAACGCAATTGTCTCGATAAAAATGTAAAAGTGGCTGGCTTCGTTTTTGGGAATGAGGAAGTGCGCACAAACCGGATTGATTGAATTTTTTTAACGTAAAAAAAAAGAATAATCGCATAATTGTTTTTCGGATTTACCACGCGTTTATTTTCTTCAGGTAATAAACCGGTAAATAATTTGGTATAAAGTGTCGCGAAATGTTTCCTTGTATAGTATTGATTAAAATCATTGAATGAGATACAGCAGAAATAAAAGAAATTTTAAGGAATTATTTATTAGTTTTTTCGNATCAATCAATTGAATGATTGTGAATGATTATGTAATATTACTATTATTAGCCTTATCAGGAAGAAAATAATTAATTAAACGACTTTTTTAAAAAAAAGCTTTCCATTCTTTTAATAGTATGATTTAAATTATTTAAATTTAGGAAGTTTCACAAAAATCTATATTTATTATTTATTTCAGATATTACGCGTTTTACTCAAACAAACAAACGCAATTGTCTCGATAAAAATGTAAAAGTGGCTGGCTTCGTTTTTGGGAATGAGGAAGTGCGCACAAACCGGATTGATTGAATTTTTTTAACGTAAAAAAAAAGAATAATCGCATAATTGTTTTTCGGATTTACCACGCGTTTATTTTCTTCAGGTAATAAACCGGTAAATAATTTGGTATAAAGTGTCGCGAAATGTTTCCTTGTATAGTATTGATTAAAATCATTGAATGAGATACAGCAGAAATAAAAGAAATTTTAAGGAATTATTTATTAGTTTTTTCGTTTTTTTTAGGCAGTGAACAAATATTCTTTCCTTGTTGTATCACATGCATTAAAGTTAACTGACAAAAACGTCATACAAGACACAAAGTAACTTACTTAAACCACTCATCTTTATTCAATACTATCTAATGCATTTATTTTTAAAGAATTTCTTGTACAACTTCGTTTTCTTTTCGGCATTTTCGATTATTTAAATCGTTATTTTAGCTGAAAACAAACCACTAAAATTTTGAGGACTCTACAAAACATTACTTCTGTTACTAACAATAGAATTCCTTTCTTTAAAAATAGCTTCAGTACTCTTTGTATGATCAATAATTATTATGCTCGCAAAATAACATTGTTAAATACTTATAGATTTCTTTGAATCACGGGATCAAGAAATTTCCATTATCATTAATTGATTTAAAGATTGAATTATTTTATTTATTTTATAATTTTTATAATTTTTATAATTTCATTGTTTTAAATTTTACACTTTAGAAAGAAGTATATGAAACAAGGAGAAATCTTTCAAGACTGAAACATTCAAAACTAAAAATTTGTTGATAGAATTTTTTTGTTTATTGACTTTTGCATTTTAAAGGTCTCATTGTATCTGATAATAATGATAAATAATAATGTCGTGCGATCAACGTGGAAAATTATAAACTTTTTATTTATTTTTAAAAAAAAAAATAATTCGCGTTGCTTATTGCTTGACGTTGTGAGACTACTTTTAAAGGTTTTTTTTTATTTGTGATTGTGATTCGAATTACCTTACATCTTCCCGACTCCGAAAAAATAAAATTAAAATAAAAAAAATCTTTTTTCTCACTTTAAAAAAAAAAAAAATTGCATTCATTCATTCCTGAATTTATTATTATTAATTCGAAATCGTTACAAAAAAAAAACCGTACATAAAAATTTCAATTTAGAAATCTAAACTCAATGACATTAATTGGTTTTGATTGAGAATTTCGGTAAACACAGAAAGAAGAGCATGCAAAGTTTTTTTTTACCATAATTATTTTAGATGATGGTGAACCGATGCAACAAGTAAACAATCACGGATTGTCCTTGACACCACCACCGCCCAAAGCCTAATCCTTAATCGTATGGTCGCTTTTCGGTCCTTGAAAAAAAATCGAATGACCATAATTTAATTTTTATATAAATAGACTTAAAGGTTTGAATATTTTTTTGTTAAATTAAAAAAAATATATGATGATCTTAGAATAATAATCTTAAGACAGGTACATCATAATAAATATAAGTGTTAATCACGTTAAGCATAAATTATAAGTCTCATAATCCAATTCCATAAGAATCTTAATTTTTTCCAATTGTTAATATGATTCCTTTCCCTCCCACATTTAAAGTATTAAAAAAAAAAAAAAAA
This sequence comes from Diversispora epigaea, assembly GCA_003547095.1. NCBI lineage: Eukaryota > Fungi > Glomeromycota > Glomeromycetes > Diversisporales > Diversisporaceae > Diversispora > Diversispora epigaea. Next base: position 591,277 of record PQFF01000115.1, on the reverse strand, counting down.
GTTCCCATAGTATTTTACGCTTTTTTTTTCATTTTCTTTCCTCTTTTATGACGAAAAAATTTTTTAAATATAACTAGAAAATTGTCCAAAAGAAAATCCATTATCGTAAAAACAAAGAGGATTTGCTTGAGGAGATTGAAAAATTATTTGCGAATGTTCCACGAAGTTTGTCGAATCGCCATTGGTGAAAAAATTAGGAATATCCATATTGTTAGAGAAACAAGGACTTTCAGCTGGAGTAGATGGACTCGAAAAAACAGGGCTTTGATAAAGCTCAGGTGATGTATTGAAGTGCGATTGAGTTATGTTGGCAAATGAATTGCCTATTTGAGATGGCGTCATTAACCCTCCTTGTACAAGAGAAGGAGAAGAAGATGAATAATTGTTTTTGATTGATTGTAATGGTGTCGATGGGGTCGTAGTTGGAGGCGTTAAAATGACAACATTCTGATTTTTATTTGTTGAATTGGAAGTGTTATTATTTGTTGATTCATTTTTAATCTTTGCTTGCTTATTTTTTATTTGCAACCAACGAGTACGACATTGTCTCTATTAAATTATAAATATAAATATAAATATAAACATAAATATAAATATATATACATATATGTATATAATGTTAACAAATATAAATTATTTTTAATAATAATTTATCATTATTATTTTCACATGAAGGAAAAAAAAAATTATTTAAAAATAAATTACTTGTGTTCTGCCCTCAATCATTTCCGCAATACGGATCCAACATCTACCGTAAATCTTAACGCCATCTTTTAAGATTTCGTCTTCTTGTGGAGACCATTTCCCCTTTTTAATATTTGGGTCTAATGCTTCGGTCCATCGGGCCTGGCATTGAGCTCCAGTTCTTTGTGGGATACGTTTTGAAACCTTATTCCAGGGGAGCGGTTGAGGGTTACCTTGTGAGTCGATAGCATTTAGATACTGTTGTACAGTTTCAGTAAGTGTGGTATCTTCTTGAGCAGTCCAACGACCTTTGAGAATGGATGGGTTTAGAGCCCCTACCCAACGAGCCGAACATTGCATTGGGGTTCGATTTGGAATATTAGTTGCCACTAGTGACCATTTATGTGGGCCATAAATATTTACAGCTGCTCGTAACAATTCGTCCTCTTGTTCAGTCCATTTTGTGTAAACAGGTGGTTTTTGATTTACCAGATTAGAAATAGGAGAAAAGGAAGAGTTTTTAGGTTCTATGGTCTTTTTTTTTTTTTTATATAAAAACAATTCAGTATAAATAGTATAAATTTAAGATTTTTTTTTTTTTTAATTTAGAAATGAGATAAGCTTGTACCTGTTCTAATTTAACAAATTTAACATTATTATTGTGATCGTCATAAGACAGTTGTTGTTGTTGTTGTTTATGAATCTGTATGTTTTGTACATTTTGTGACTGTGAGTATTCTTCTTTAATCTCAATATTTGGACTGGGTACCAATAATTGAGCAAGTGNCTTGTGAGTCGATAGCATTTAGATACTGTTGTACAGTTTCAGTAAGTGTGGTATCTTCTTGAGCAGTCCAACGACCTTTGAGAATGGATGGGTTTAGAGCCCCTACCCAACGAGCCGAACATTGCATTGGGGTTCGATTTGGAATATTAGTTGCCACTAGTGACCATTTATGTGGGCCATAAATATTTACAGCTGCTCGTAACAATTCGTCCTCTTGTTCAGTCCATTTTGTGTAAACAGGTGGTTTTTGATTTACCAGATTAGAAATAGGAGAAAAGGAAGAGTTTTTAGGTTCTATGGTCTTTTTTTTTTTTTTATATAAAAACAATTCAGTATAAATAGTATAAATTTAAGATTTTTTTTTTTTTTAATTTAGAAATGAGATAAGCTTGTACCTGTTCTAATTTAACAAATTTAACATTATTATTGTGATCGTCATAAGACAGTTGTTGTTGTTGTTGTTTATGAATCTGTATGTTTTGTACATTTTGTGACTGTGAGTATTCTTCTTTAATCTCAATATTTGGACTGGGTACCAATAATTGAGCAAGTGCCATGGCTTGATTTTCGGCCAAGGTCTTATGATATGATGCAGTATAAGATTTATTTGGTGAAAATAATTGGGACTAAAATTAGGTAAATTTGGGGGGAATATAAATAAGAGAGTTTTTTTTAAGTAATTATGATGTAAGCATTTTTGAAAAAGGAAAAGTTTTGCTGGTTATGTATAAATTATATTTATGTGTAACAAATTAGTTTACAATTACGTAGTTAAGAGCATATTGTGTGTAAAGTTAGTGTGTTTTATGACTACTTACATTTGTTGCGGCAGTCTCTGTGTCAATCTGAAAATGACAATAAAAAAACATTTTGATTAAAAAGGCAATAAGTCCGAGTATTAGGTTTCTTACAATAAATTCCTTGTTACTTACCGAACAAAACCCAGTGGTTGACATATTTTGTTCCATAGAATTAGCCGTTAAATTATTAAATCTTTGACCACCCAAAGATTCTAATGGCTAAATAATAATAATTAAAAAAAAAATCAATGAATAGGAATGAAATTTGAGAAGATAAATTTAATAGAATTGTTTGTAAAAAGAAATTTTCATTTAAAATTTAAATTTGACATACCATAATACTATTTTGACTATTTTGACTATTTTGACTATTTTGACTATTTTGTTGTATCTAGTTAAAAAAAAAATCGATGTGATGATTAGTTTGGTTAGAGTAATCCATTTTATATTAAATTTAAAAAAGTTATTTTACCTGAGATTGATGAGTTTGTTGGTATAAATGAGTTGCGATTTGTTCATTTTGAGGTTGACACTACAGTAAAGATTTGATAAAAGAATTATTATGTTATTAATGATTTTGAATGATTTATTTAATTCATTATTTGGTTTTTTTTTCTCTTAAAAAAAAAGGAATTAAAATCTAAACTTACATCGCCAATTAAACGGTTGACGGGTGTAATGTTTTTATTATTATCGATAATATATGGTATATGAATCATATTGTGTCGAAGTATTCGATGTATAGTTATAAAAGAGAGAAAGTATATATCAGTGAGGAAATTTAAGAAGTTTTTCGACCCGCGTTCAAAAAAAAAATGATTAAGCACCTATATATGTAAGTTTTTTGTGCAACATTTATCTATGCATATTACATATCATCAAAGTCGAGTTAATGAAAAAAATTAAATTAGGGTGCACAGAATCGATCACTTTTTATATTACTTTATAACGATCAATTTTACCTGCTTAACAATTTATATAAAAAAAAAATTTATAACATTAAATACAAATATAGAAAATAAGATAATTTTATATGGTTCGTGAAAATTGTTTAAATGAAGCGAATGAGAATGGGTTACCATATTTAATGTAGAATCCTTCATAAAAATGACGCGAACCGAACGTATAGTTTAGGAATTAATAAAAAAAGTTAAAATTCTTACATAAGTGACCAACCTGAGCAAGTCTAATATAATCTTTCAAAAGAATAATGGTGATGTCATTGAAATAACTGTATTGTGATTTCATAATGCATGTCTTTGATAAACAAATTTTTAGAAATAATTTTTTCAAATTATCAAAAAATAAAAAAAATTTCAAGTTTATAATATTTAGGGAGGTACACACATCGATCGTCTCCCAATACCAACTGTAGATCTTCTCCTCATAAGATTATCAATTCAATCTACAAACTAATACGTCTCATACATCACATACATAAATACGTAATAAATACATAATATACATCTAATATACATAATATACATCTAATATACATAATATACATCTAATATACATAATATACATCTAATATACATCTTCATCTAATATATACATATTCATCTAAATATGCCATTAAATATCTTAAATATATTTTAATTTACACACCCTAATATAAATAAAAATCAAATATAATTATTTACTGCATCACTGCAGGCCTATAGTTGGTTAATTTTAATTATATCTATTATAAAAATATCTAAATTTAATAAACACATTAGAAATTAGTTTCTTGGCTTTTCACAAACAATCATCTCAATAAAGGAAATCTTTAAAAAATCTTACTAATAATTTTTTTTTAAAGAAAAATGAATATTTTCCAGAATTGAAATTAGAATTAAAAAAATATATATATAATTGAATGGGGAAAAAAGTAATAATAAAAAAAAAATGTAATTGGATAAATTAAGAAAAGGAAACCTAAAAATTTTGCAGAAGAAGGGGGAGGGGGAAGAGGGATATGAGATGACTTTTATATTTGATAGATTAATTTTCAATGTGATAAGGAAATAAACTTAATACAACAAAATAAATTTCCAAATACACAACAAAAGTTTCACTTTGATAACATTTACTGGACCAATGATTTTTTTTAGAAACAATTAGCAGTAATGCATTTAAATGCCCGATTAAAAGATATACGTACAGGATGAAACACCCCGAAACGTTATGTAGAGAAAAAGGAGGAAGAGGAAAGGGAAAGAAAGGAATGACAAAAATAAAGAATAAAAAAAGAGAAAGAAGAGAGAACATTATTCAAATTCTGACTTTTAATTGGATAATTGGTATATAATTGAATTTTTTTAAATATTTTAAATATTTTAATAATAACAATAATAATAATAATAACAATAATAATAATAATAATAATAATAATAATAATAATAATAATAATAAAGAACTGATACACAATATGTAATAAAATATAATATAAAAAAAAAAAATACAAATTTATTTTAATAACTAATTACATCCAATTAAAGAAGCTTTAAAGTATGAATTGCCTTGGCTAAAATTTTTGAAACAACAACAAATAATGTTAATCTTGGCGATGTTTGGTAAGATCCATGAATTTAATCTGTTCTACAGTAAATTTTTTGCATGACTGATAAAGTTCCTTAGTAGTGGTTAGTTCCATTATTAATTTTTTTTTGATAAATTCTAAAATGCCAATACATAATTAATACATATTAATACATAATTAATATTTCTAATTTCATATTTCTAATTTCATATTTCTAATTTCATATTTCTAATATTTATTTTTAATATATAATATAATATAAAAAAAAATTCGAAAAACAAATTAATCGATTACCAATTAAAGCTTAAAAATTTAAAAGTTTCAACGGATCGTTGTAATAAACAAGTTCACATTTAAAATATGGGAATATGGAATGGATTTGTGCGCAATGCGAAAGATTCGAAAGTAAATTTTATAGTAACACGGAACAAATATTTTTTGTGAAAAAGATGCAAGGTAAATTAAATTGTACGAATGTATTGCAAATCTAAAAGAAAAAATAATAATAAAAAATAATAATAATTTTATTAAAAATGTTGACAGGAAAAAAAACCAAAATGAGATCTTTATTATTATGTTTTTGTCGTGCAAATAAAACAATACATTACCTAACCTTGATGAAAACCTTTTTTTACGGAATTTTTTCCGTTATCAGATAAGAAAATATTAAAATAATTTATTTGATTGGTCATATTAAATTTGTAAAAAATTTAAATAATTTATATACTTAAAGTTTTTTTTACGGATTTCGAAACTTCAAAACAAATAAATAATAATAAAATTAATTGTAAACAATAATAATAATGCATCGCATTTCACGTGAAAGTGCCAGATTCATTTTTTTGAAATAACTTTTTTCTTTTTTTTATATTGCCTTTTTTGTCATTATTAAAATCCAAAACAAATTAATTAGTATATTCATATATGTATATTTAATTGTATTTATTCTATATGGAAATTTATAAAGAAACGAATCATGCATAATAAAAGATTGATAGAAGATGAATGAATAATTTTCTTTAAATATATGTATATAAAAAAAAACGAAGATAACGAATACAATGGTTGCTGTAATTTTGTATTGTTATTCAAGAAAAAAAGTAAATAAATGTAATAAAAGAAATAACAGCAATACATCAAATAGTAAGGAAAATTAGAGAAATTCATTATATATTCACGTGCGCAAGATAAAGATGTTAAAGTTATATTAAAATTTGCATTATATTCTATATATACATTAAATTCACATTATATTCATTATGTTATACATGTTTTGCTTTTTAATGCTTTTAATGTTTTCAATGTTTTCAATGCTTTTTTAATTATTGTAACCGTTTTTTTTTTTTCAAAAAGTTGATAGTTATTCTACTTCGAGTAAATATCTGCACTATTATTCACTCCTTGCGGGGTATAGAATACGTAAGTCTTTTACGGATCCGATCGTCATATTTTCTTCTGCCATTTAACACGTAATTATTTATTATTTACATTATCAAAGGTGACGATTTGATGCGTTTCTGTTTACTTAATTTTCATGATCTATAAAAAAATAAATTTCGGGGAAATCCAGAAATAAAATAATAAATCTGTATTTACTGTATTTGTATTTCAAACTGATTTTTTTTTTCTATTAACCAAAATAATTGTTAACAATTAATAATAATAAAAAAAGGTTAATAAAAAAAAAAGATTATTTAACGGTAAAAGGTAATGATGAACTTTATTTAATTTACTTTAAATTATCTAATTTACTTTAAATTATCTAATTTACTTTAAATTATATTAATTACTTTTATTTATGAATTTGGTTTAATTTATTTAATAAAGGAGAAGAGAAAATACTATGTAGAAAAATATTTATTATTTACTTTATCCCTACATGTAAAATCCATTTATTCCTTATTGTCATCCGTAAAAAGCCAACAAGTATAAAAAATAAATTTATATAATTTATTAATTTATTATCTAATTAATTAATAAATTACATCATTTTCCAATATACGCGACAATAATATTTACAACAATAATATATTCAATCTTATTCTATTTTACCAAATAAAAAAAAATAATAATAATTTTTCCAACAAGAATTAAAACAAGTCAACAAACATTTTGAATTTCGGATCCGGTTTTGTTATAAATGTATCACAACATATCAATAAATAACCATAAAAACATTAAATAATAAATATAAAATAATAATATAAAATAATAATATAAAATAAAACTTAAAATAAACTATAATAAAAGTATTTTTTTTAAAAAAAAAGAGAAAAAATTTCATATAGAACTTCATACACTTTAATAAATTTTATAATAAATTAATAAGTCATTCTATTTTTTCGTACAATCCGTCGTATCGCAATTATTCTTTAAAGTTTACGCCTAATTTTTATTTTTATTTTTTCAATTAAATTTCGCATGAATGATAAATAAAGTACAAATAAAGTATAAATAAAGTATAAATAGATACAATTTGGATTTAATCATATGCTCTTATCTCTTTGTAAATGTCGAAAAGAAAAAGCTTACTACTCATCTCGTTGTACATCGACGATCGGAACTTCCATTATTGTCGATGAATTGCTGAATCTATTAAAAGAATGCTTGAAAATTCAGATGTAACATGATATATTTCAAATTTCTTTGTAAATCTCAATTGAATATCTAATTATAGATTTTTTTAAAAAAAAATCAATTATTTCTATTAAATAATAATTTAAGGGAATTCCCGATGCTAAAAATTTAATGAAGAATTCATATATGATTCGTTTGTTCTATTGAACAATGTACAACATAAAATTTCATACGTTATTCCTATATTTGTTTTTCTTTAAAAAAAAAAGTTCATTTTTGGTGATTTTTAAATTCATTTGGTACATTAACCTTTTTTTTTTTTTTTAATTTCACTTGATCAAAATAAGTTTAGTTATGCGTAAAATAAACTCTATTGTATGTGGTTTTTGAATAAAATTCTTAATAAATCTTAAATAATCACATAATCATAGTGAATCAATTATGGTAATTATTTAGTTTATATTAAATTTAATTTAATAGTAATAATAATAATAACAATACAGTAATGGTAATAACAATATAATCAATATAATACAAGCAATAATAATAATCTTNTACATCGACGATCGGAACTTCCATTATTGTCGATGAATTGCTGAATCTATTAAAAGAATGCTTGAAAATTCAGATGTAACATGATATATTTCAAATTTCTTTGTAAATCTCAATTGAATATCTAATTATAGATTTTTTTAAAAAAAAATCAATTATTTCTATTAAATAATAATTTAAGGGAATTCCCGATGCTAAAAATTTAATGAAGAATTCATATATGATTCGTTTGTTCTATTGAACAATGTACAACATAAAATTTCATACGTTATTCCTATATTTGTTTTTCTTTAAAAAAAAAAGTTCATTTTTGGTGATTTTTAAATTCATTTGGTACATTAACCTTTTTTTTTTTTTTTAATTTCACTTGATCAAAATAAGTTTAGTTATGCGTAAAATAAACTCTATTGTATGTGGTTTTTGAATAAAATTCTTAATAAATCTTAAATAATCACATAATCATAGTGAATCAATTATGGTAATTATTTAGTTTATATTAAATTTAATTTAATAGTAATAATAATAATAACAATACAGTAATGGTAATAACAATATAATCAATATAATACAAGCAATAATAATAATCTTTTTTTAATATGGTTAATAGTTATCTCCGATTCCATATTTTTTTCATTCCGCCACTGATGCTTGGCAAAATTAAATTTTTTTTTTTGAATGATGAGTTCTCTTTATTATTGATGATTATGTAATCAGCTCCTTCTTAATATAAACTTTTATCAAAATGAAATGCAGTTTCCTTTCAAAGTTACACTATATTATATTATTTATTATTATTATTATTATTATTATTATTTTTATTTTTATTTTTATTTTTGAATTTAAAGTACTGTATAATTAATATTTATAATATTGAAGTACAAATTTACAACATTTACAATATTATTTTTAATAATTCACATATATTAAATAAAATAATATGTTTCATATTTCGCATAATCATATTATCAGCGTGCGTCATCGTGCCCTGTGAGAAAAGAAAAAAAAAGACTGAGTAAATACCCGACTTTCATCGATGTCAGAGATATTACCATAATATTGTAGATCAAATAATTTAAACTGTACATATCTGTTTATTTATGAAATTTTTTTTGGGGGGAGGGTCACTATCAAAATTTAATACTTACATAACACAAAAAACAATAATAACGACAATAATAACGACGACGACGACGACAACTAGACAACAACAACAACAAACATTTTTAGTTATTTTATTTTTCCTAATAAAAATAAATGCTAACCAAAAAAATAGAAGAATCAAATTTGATTTTTGTCAACAAATAAATATCTTGTATATCATAATAAATATCATATCAGTGTTATTTTGTTAATGCTTACGTATTATTTTGTTTATGTGCGCTATTGCGTGCGTATTAGGGTTTGATTATTTATTCTTTATTATTTTATTACAATTATTAATAGTATTATTAATATTATTATTAAACTATTACCCTACGTAACAGAGATATTATTCCTACTCCTGAGAGACGATTTCATTTTCATTTTCGCGATAAAAATCCGCAAGTTTTCAATTCAAGATTCCGAGGTTCCCTCGATGATATTTGTTCAGTTCTCATTTATTCGTTCGCCTTCATTTCATTCCATTCATTCGCCGGTTATTTATTCCTTCAATTATATTATTCATTCAATCACTCAATTAATTATTCATTCATTCATTCATTCATTTATTTCACTTATTTATTTATTTTTATAATTATTATTTTTGATTCGTATCCAATCAATTCTATTATTGAATTATTGTATCAAAAGATAACAAAAAAGAAGTTTTCTAAACCAAGATTTTTTTTACTACAATAGATGATTATAAGTTGATCCTTTTAATTGTACAATAATAATAAAAAAAAATTAGATAATCTAAACAACGTTATCAGACCTGGGTATCATAAAATATTCTTATATTAATAAATATTAAATAAATATAATAAAATATATAAAATATATTGAATATATAAAATATATAATAAAATATTTAAATATATTGAATATATAATATATTAATTATAAATATATAAATATTATTTATGTAACACGTTTCAGGAATTTTTGTTTGTGCATTTGCATTTATTTGCATTTTTCAATTTCCAGTTCAATTTTGCAGTTTTCGTGCATTTTTTTGGGGGTGTTTTTTTTTTATTTGCCTTTTTTTTTTTACGCATTTTTCTATCTGGCATTTTTTTTTATCTGGCATTTTTTTTTCTGCATTTTTTTATCTGGCATTTTTATCTGACTTTTTTATCTGGCATTTTTCTTTTGACATTTTTCTTATCTGGCTTTTTTTTTCCGCATTTTTTTTTCCGACATGTGTATTTAAATCAACCTATAAAATTAAAATCCCAAAGTCATATAGAAAAAATATATAAAATATATGAAAATATATATAATATAATAAAATATAATAATATATAATAAAATATAATAAAATATAATAAAACATAATAAAATATATAAAATATAATAAAATATAATAAAATNAAAAAGAAGTTTTCTAAACCAAGATTTTTTTTACTACAATAGATGATTATAAGTTGATCCTTTTAATTGTACAATAATAATAAAAAAAAATTAGATAATCTAAACAACGTTATCAGACCTGGGTATCATAAAATATTCTTATATTAATAAATATTAAATAAATATAATAAAATATATAAAATATATTGAATATATAAAATATATAATAAAATATTTAAATATATTGAATATATAATATATTAATTATAAATATATAAATATTATTTATGTAACACGTTTCAGGAATTTTTGTTTGTGCATTTGCATTTATTTGCATTTTTCAATTTCCAGTTCAATTTTGCAGTTTTCGTGCATTTTTTTGGGGGTGTTTTTTTTTTATTTGCCTTTTTTTTTTTACGCATTTTTCTATCTGGCATTTTTTTTTATCTGGCATTTTTTTTTCTGCATTTTTTTATCTGGCATTTTTATCTGACTTTTTTATCTGGCATTTTTCTTTTGACATTTTTCTTATCTGGCTTTTTTTTTCCGCATTTTTTTTTCCGACATGTGTATTTAAATCAACCTATAAAATTAAAATCCCAAAGTCATATAGAAAAAATATATAAAATATATGAAAATATATATAATATAATAAAATATAATAATATATAATAAAATATAATAAAATATAATAAAACATAATAAAATATATAAAATATAATAAAATATAATAAAATATGGCATATTCATTACAATCATTATTAGCAGTGGGAGTTGGATGTCTTTTAATAGGTTATTTGTTTGGAAGTAGAAAAAATAATGAGAAAAACCACGTTTTGGTAAATAGCATTTTACCTTAATGATAATAATTAATAAATAAAATTAATATAATGTTTATTTATGATAGAAAATCAACAGAATTATAGATTTTAATGAGGAAATGAAATTAGTAGGTTTTATCTTTACATTATGTTATTGGTTGGTTGGTTGGTTGGTTTAATTAATTAATTCAAAATTTTTTTTTCTTTATAGGTTTTAGTGGTTAGAAATGATCTTGGAATGGGAAAAGGCAAAGTTGCCGCTCAGGTGACATTTATTTTAAAAATTAAAAAATATTTTTCCAACCCGATTTTTATCAATTCTTCATCAAATTTCTAACATTATTTGATAGTGTTCTCATGCAACATTAGGTTGTTACAAAAAATTAAAAAAGATAAATTCTGAGGTTTGGATTCTTATTTTATTATTATAATATCTTTATTATTATAATATCTTTATTGTTATAATATCTTTGTTATTATAGTATTATATTGTTATCATATTGTTGATTTATATATATATATATATATATATATAAGTTATTAGAAGCTTGGGAGACACAAGGGCAGCCTAAAGTAGTATTAAAAGCTAATAGTAGAGAAGAATTGTAAGTCATTACCATCATAAAAATTTATTTGGAAATTTTGATTTAAGGAAAATTGATTTTTTATTTTAAAAAAAAATAAAAATGAAATATAAATATACATACATATATTTATAAATAATAAATAATAAATGTAGGTCATTATTAGAAGGAAAAGCAAAAAGTCTTAATTTGATAACAAAAATTATTAGTGATGCTGGCCGGACTCAAGTTGAACCTGGATCTCAAACTGTATTAGGAATTGGTCCAGGTAAATTATTTTATAATATTGTTAATTTTATGTTTATATTTTTATATTAAATTTATTAATTTATTAAATTATTATATTAATATATTTTAAATTATATATTTTAAATTATATTATATTAGGTCCTATAAAATTGGTTAATCAAGTTACTGGAGATTTAAAATTGTATTAAAAAATAAAAATAAAAATAAATGTAGGATAAATGTATTTATATATATATATACAAATTATTTATTAACTATATTATATTATATATATAGTTAATATATTATTACTGATTTTAATACATTTATCAGAAGAAATAATAAAAAATAAAAATGTAAATATCTTCTATTTGTTAAATATTTATAAATCTTATTATATAAAATATAATTATAAATATATAATAAATAAATATAATAAATAAATATAATAAATATAAATATAATAAAAATAAAAATGTAAAAATAATTATTCAGTATAATAAACTCCTCTTCTAACTTTTCCAGTATGTTTATCTATAGGTTCATCATAAAATGTAGATCTCCTATAATATCTTAAAACCGATAATGCAGTACTTTCTAAATTTTTAGGTAAAATTCCCAAATCCTCAAAAGTTTTTACAGCGGTATTCCTCTCCTTCTGTTCTTTGTCAATGAATAGAGGAGTAATTTTATCATTAATATGAGCTCTTTCAACATCATCAGGTGAATATGAAGATATAAATGGTAAATGCATTAATTTTGCCACAATCATCGCAATCATTTTTGGTATATAAATTTGAGTTCTACGACTTCCTAATATATCGTCAACCAAATTGTAAATTTGTTCGTGAGTATATTCTCGAGGACCATAAAGTTCATAAGTTTCTCCAATGGTGGATTCATCTGATAAAATAGTTTCTAAAGCTGCGGCTACATCGTTGACCTAAATTATTATATATTATTATTATACATTATTATTATTATACATTATTATTATTATACATTATTATTATCATATATTATTATTATCATATATTATTATTATCACCATTATATTATCATTAAAAACAACTAAAAATAAAAATAATAAAACATACGTGAACAGGGGTACATTTAGTTTGTCCCCCATTGAGTACATATTCAAACGTTGTGCCTGATAAATTAAAGAAAATAAATCAATTAATTAAAGAGTAAGAAAATAAATCAATTAATTAAAGAGTAAGAAAATAAATCAATTAATTAGAGAGTAAGAAAATAAATCAATTAATTAAAATAAATACATTAAAGGATAGTGAGACACAATGTTTACCTGCTAATCTATTCAAAAATCTATCTTCAGCACCATGCATTACAGAAGGACGAACTATAGTTGCATCTGGAAATTCTGCTCTAACTGCTTCTTCTCCATAAGCCTGAAATATCATAAATATTATATAAATCTACCTACCTATATGTATTTTAATTAATAATAATAATAAAAAAGATTACCTTTGTTTTATAAAATTTTGATTTTGAATTTTTATCAGCATTCAATGAAGAAACATGAACAAATCTCGCTACTCCATCTTCCCTTGAAATTCTAGCAATTCTTGCAGCTCCTTCTACATGAACTTGTTCAAAAGTAAAATTACTATAATAATTTATTAAAAAAAATATAATATAAAAAAATAACAATATTATATCATAATAATAATAATAATAATAATAATAATACTGATTAAATGTATATTTTGAATGAACAACATACTTTGTCTCATAATCTCTGCCTACTAAATTATAAACTATATCTGAATTTCTAACACATTCATGAATATTTTTTTCATTGCGAAGATCAAATTCCTGAACAAAAAAAAAATCAATTTTAACATTAATATAATTGCCATTATTAAGAAAAAAATGTAAAGGAAAAAATATAAAGGAAAAAATATAAAGAAAAAAAAAGGTATGGAGAGAAAAACAGTAGTAACGAAAAAGACATACCAAAGGAACAACTTGTCCCAAATCACCATTAACTTTTAAATGTCTCTTTTCATCTTCATCACGATAAGGAACAATTACTTGAGTACCACGTTTTGCTATTTGAATTAAAAAATTATTAATTACAGAATTTATCTAATTACTTCTTTAAAGAACTTTAAAGAATCATAGAATTATTACTTCTTAACATCTTTAAAGTATTATTCCTTTCATAAAGCATCATATTATACACACCTAATTTACTAACAACATATCTACNTACTAATAATAATAATAATAATAATAATAATAATAATAATAATAATAATAATAATAATAATAATAATAATAATAATAATAATACTGATTAAATGTATATTTTGAATGAACAACATACTTTGTCTCATAATCTCTGCCTACTAAATTATAAACTATATCTGAATTTCTAACACATTCATGAATATTTTTTTCATTGCGAAGATCAAATTCCTGAACAAAAAAAAAATCAATTTTAACATTAATATAATTGCCATTATTAAGAAAAAAATGTAAAGGAAAAAATATAAAGGAAAAAATATAAAGAAAAAAAAAGGTATGGAGAGAAAAACAGTAGTAACGAAAAAGACATACCAAAGGAACAACTTGTCCCAAATCACCATTAACTTTTAAATGTCTCTTTTCATCTTCATCACGATAAGGAACAATTACTTGAGTACCACGTTTTGCTATTTGAATTAAAAAATTATTAATTACAGAATTTATCTAATTACTTCTTTAAAGAACTTTAAAGAATCATAGAATTATTACTTCTTAACATCTTTAAAGTATTATTCCTTTCATAAAGCATCATATTATACACACCTAATTTACTAACAACATATCTACCCAAGAAACCTGTACAACCAAATACAGTTGCTACATGTCCACTGACTGATGATCTTCCACCAGCTCCAAATTTAACAATAGGTTTGTGAGTTCTCTGTCTTATAATAACATCATGGGCAAATCTCTATATAAACATTTATAAACATTTAAACAAATTTCAATAACAATAATTATAAATTGGATTGTTTATTTTTTTTTTAATTTAATTATTTTAATTTATTCAAAAAAAACTATAAAAGTAATAATACAAAATACCTTTTGATTGTTAGCTGGAATAAATAAATTCTTGCATGCTATATTAATGATATCTTGCCCAATAATACCTATATATATTATATATATAATTTAGATCATTCAGATCATTTTAGTTTTTCAAAGAATAGAAAAATAAAATAAAATAAAATTTTAATATTACGATTCTTTAAAGAAGTTATGGACATTATCAAAGATTTTATATAAAAAGATAAGATAAATCGTGATTTGGAGTATTTTAATGATTTATTAAAGATCGACGAACAAATGGTCAGAGATCTGACCAATCTGACCAATGACATTTAAAAGGAATACAATAATTATCTTTTGTTATCAAAGATGTTTTGTGCGCGTAAGTACTCTTAATAAATCTATTGTAAAATATGATCGATTTAAAGATTGTCAAAAATTAACCTTTTGAAATAAATATAATAGTTTCAGGAGAACCACCACAGGAACCTGTAGTTTGTAAAAAATCTGGTCAGATCTTTGAGAAAAGGTTGATCGAAAAATACATTTCAGATTATGGAAAAGATCCTACTAACGGGGAGGATATTACTGAAGAGGACTTATTAGAGATAAAAGCAAGTAGGTGTTCTCCCACAAAACATATTTGAATATATATAATTGAACATACATAAGAGAGAATGAGATGATGATCTATAATAATAAAAAAAATAATTAACTAGAAGCTGTTGCTGAATATTAAAATAAAATTGATGAGAATATATTTCTGAATTTTCAAGTCATTTTTTATTATTATGATTATTGTTGTTATTGTTTTTTTTATGTAATTATACAATAATGATTTACAAATTTTATTTTTTTAAATAATTCTTCTTCATCCATTGAATTCATTATATATATATATAAAAGGTCCCAAAACAGTGAAACCTCGACCTGCTACTTTAACCTCAATTCCATCTTTATTGGCCGTTTTTCAGAATGAATGGGATAGTTTAATGTTAGAAACATTCACTCTTAAACAACAATATCAACAAGTTCGACAAGAATTAAGTCATGCTTTATATCAACATGATGCAGCATGTCGAGTTATTGCTAGGTTAATGAAAGAAAGGGATGCCGCAAGAGAGTAAGCAAGAGTGCATGAATGAAAATTAATGAAAATTAATGAAAATTGATTAAAATTGATTAAAATTAATTAATTGATCGATTGATTGATAATGTTTTCTAAAATGTTATTTACAATTATTTTATCTAATTATTATAGAGCATTGACGAATGTACAGGCCCACATTAATGTTCAACCTCCTCCAGAATCAACTGTGACCGAAACACCTATGGAAGTAGAAGAGGAAATGAAAGGAATTAATGAAACAGTTATAGAGAAATTAAACGAAACTAGCAAAACGTATATATAAAAAGATCTTATTATTAAATATATTAATAATATGTTAATTTATTATTAAATATATTAAATATATTTATAATTATAATTTTTAATAGTTTGTCACAAGGACGTAAGAAGAGAAAAGCACCACCCGGCCTCACCTCAGTAGATACAGTAAAAACTTTTACTCAAATGACCGTAATTGGTTCTTTACATTCTACTTCATCTCCCGGAATAACTTGCTTAGATCTTGATCAGACAGGAGAATTAGTACTTACCGGTGGAAATGATAAAAAAGCATTAATATATAATAGAAAAGAAGCCAAGGAAGTTTGTTCTTTGAAAGGTCATACTAAAAAGATTACAGACGTATTATGGTTAGGAAAACCAGAAGAAAATAATAATAACCAGGATATTGCATTTACTTCAAGTGCTGATAAAACCATCAAAATATGGAAACCTAATGAAACTGGAAAAAAAGGTATAAATATATAAATAAATAAATAAATATAAATATATTTATATATATACATTATATTGATTTTTTTTTTATCTCTAGGTTATAAAGCCGTTAGTAACATCATCTCACATTCGAGTGAGGTGACCGGTATCGCATTACACGCTACAAAACAATATTTAGTATCAGTATCCAATGATTCAACATGGGCATTCCATGATATTACAACTTCTCAGACATTGAGCAAGATCGAAAGTAAAGAAGTGAAAACAGGTATTTTTGACAAATAATTATTATTTGTTTTGTTTTTTCATATTACAAAATAATAATAATATAATCCAATGAATCTTAATGATGATAATTTCAAATTATAGGATATTCAACTGTGGAGTTTCATCCCGACGGTTTAATTTTAGGAACCGGGACAAATGATTCAGTTGTTCGAATTTGGGATGTAAAATCTCAACAAAATGTCGCATCTTTTGATAATCACACTGGACGTATCACATCAATTGCTTTTTCCGAAAATGGATATTATCTTGCAACGGCATCCGAAGAAAATTTGGTTAAATTATGGGATCTTAGAAAATTATCGAATTTTCAAACATTGGTTGTTGATACTGATTCAAAAGTTAACAAGGTTGTATGGGACTTTAGTGGACAATATTTGGCTGTCGGTGGTACAGATGTTAGGTAATCTATTTATTTATTTATTTATTTTTAATTGTTACTAAATGATTTTATTAAGATGATAATTTATTAATGTGATGATTTTTTAATAATAATAATAATAATAATAATAATAATTTTTTAATAGAATTTATCATTCTAAAACTTGGAATGAACTTGTAAATATTTCTGAGAATATGGCAGAAATTACTGATATGAAATTCGGTGAATTGGCTAAATATTTGTTAGTTGGTGGATTAGATCGTTCATTAAGAATTTATGGATATCATTCTCAATAAATTAATATTGATACAAATAATTAGATTCAACAATTTTAGATTTTAGTAATCATTATTATTTTTTTTTTTTTTGAATAAAGAAAAAATATTTCAAAATATATTATTGATCTCGTACTCATTTTTTATATAATTTAATCCCTGCCAATTATAAATAATTATCTATTATACAAAAGAGAAATCAAAGGTTATTTTTTTTTTGGATGCCATTTAGTCTATTTTCATTTTACCTAGGGAAATTTATATGAAATATGATTCATGAATCATAAATTGTCCTCCTGTGAATTTATGCAGATCTCCCAATTTTAAAGACAAATTACTCATATCTTGATCATTTGGTCTAAAATAAGTGAGAAACTAAGCGTTATAAAATTAAAGGAAAGCAAGTTCTTTTTTTTTTGGAAATACGACTATGTTGTGATTCTTGACACAACTAAATCGGCCCAAATTAGGGGGAAATTTAAAGGATCTACAGTTTAATGATCTGGGCGTCTTTGCCATTTATAAACTCATTTTTTTAAAAAAAAAAGTTACTATGATCCCGATGGTGTGATTATAGAGTACTTATCTGCGCCTTCAAACATGTTTTTTTTCGTGTATTTATTTTGCATAATTTTGTTGGCAATACGATTCTTGACTTTAGAGAACTATCACCTGAATTCAAATAACGTGTTGAAAATAATAACTTTTCAAGCTTCCTTGTATGAATTGAACCTACTGGGAAAAGAAATCCCAAACCATTAGGAAGTTTTGTTATCCTGGAAACTAGAAATCCGAGAATAACTAGTAAAAAAACCGGGCATAGTTAATTGAGAAATAGTAATAACTAGCAAAAACCCTTTTTGTTATTCCGGAAACTAGAAATCCGAAGATAACTTGGTAAAAACTGGGGCATAGTTAATTGATCAAGCCTGCAGATTGGGCCTACCGCTACCTTAGTGGCCCCCAACTATTGAGGACGCTGACCACTCTATCTAGCGGACATAAAGCCCATGAGAAATCCTCAGAAAAGGTTTTCTCTCTCTTATATAAAAGATAAAACGTTAAGCTCGGTACGACGAGTTCAATATTCGTCATTTCCTTCATAAATAAGAGAACCGAGAGAAAAAAATAAAGAGAGAGAACCAAGAAAAAAAAGATAAGTTCTCAATTTTGCATCTTTTATGTTTATTTGTTAATCGCACGTGACAATTGAGATTCGCCGATCCCCTTTCTTTGATCCAAAAATTATTCTTTCTAAAATTTAAAATTTTGATATAATGGAATTCTCTAGATCGGATATTCGATTAAGTTTGAAGAATGTACGTCAGGTAAAACCAATTTAAAGTATATGACGGATGGTATTCTGCTTTAAGAGTTTATCAAGTAATAATGTTAATTTGTTGCCATTACATCTTTTATTAATACCTTTAATTTATTCAAGGATATTGCTCAAATTCATCTGATCTTAAGATGTTAAATTCTAGTGCTGCTTATTTATAATAGTAAGATTTTCTATATCATTGTAAAGTTAAAATGTGTCCACCCGAAGCAAATTATATCCGCAGCAATTACCACGGTTATGCAATCAAAGAGTGACGATATTTTGGATTTACAAATTGGCTAACCTCTTTTTATTTTATATATTAAAGTCAATATGAAATTGAAACGGTTCGAGAAAGTTGGCAGCAGATGTTTAGAGTTCTTGGAAGTTAAATACAGAAATTGATAATATCAAATCTTCCTCCCGATATGCAATCTAAAATTTTTGAACCAACACCACCACCTGAAGTCCAAAAGGTAAGGTTCCATTGTACTTTTTTTTTAGCAGGTTTGATTGGATTATTTTTAGGTTCCATTGTACTTTTTTTTAGCAGGTTTGATTGGATTATTTTTAGGTTCCATTGTACTTTTTTTTAGCAGGTTTGATTGGATTATTTTTGTAGTTGAATTTCGCGTTTTGGAGAATCTTATTAAAAAGTCAAGTACGGAGATCCGGAAAAAATAATATACGTTCATCCAAAGTAGTTCGTATTTCAAGTAAATCCGAAACAGGTTCTCTTTTATGCGTTAAATATTGGAAATTCAATCCGAGTGGTTATTGGAAGGTAATGTTTTTCACGATTCTTTGGCATTTCTTTTTAGTTTTATACATAGTAGTTTATAGATTTTTAACTAATCGCTTTTATCATTGAAATATTAATAGAAAGAAAGATCAATTGTATATATATATAGTATTGTCATTTATAAATATTTTTCCCTTGTAATATAAGATCTGGATATATCTTTATTAATAAAGTTAACTTTATACTTAATTTTGCATAGCTAAAGCTTCATAATAAATGCATACAGTAATTATTAATAATAAACTACAGATTACAAAAAAAGTTAATTAGGTTATTTCATAGTTTAAATAGTTTTAACTGTTAAAATAATTAATTTGTTTTTTATTATTGACTTTAGATACATTAAAAAGTCAGATCATGTCCCAAACATCAGGAGCAGACTCTTATCCTGTGCGCCTCACACCCTCCGAATCATAGTCTTGCAGGTGATCGGAATGATTTCACGTGCAATTTCATGTAACAAATGGTGACAAGTGTTGGTGACAAATATGGTTTCGCGTCTGTCCCCAGGATATTTAACAAAAATTGATATTCGAAAGGTGTAACACACGGTGATAAATGCACTTCCCCTGACAAACCCTAACCCAACCCCCGCGGTAACAGGATAAGGTTAAGATAACACCTAGTTATTTTTTTGATATGATTATCAAAAACGATACCTTTGCAATAACCATTTATTCCCCAAATGAAACAATAAATCACGTGTTATTTGCCATGGTTTTATTATTCTGGGTTATAAACGCCATCAACTTGCGTCGGAAAAACTTGGGCGTTTTTAAATATACTTTCTTGGTGTTATAAGGTATTACGATTTATGTTGTTGGTAAAAGAATGGTCTCAATGCCTTTTGATATCTCCTTAAAATAACGTTTTTAACAAGATGTTAAATAATTTCGGTTTCTTTATTTTCTTTTTTTTATTTAAAATGGTAATAAACTTTTAAGGAATAAATAATAAATAAAACTCGTTGATCTTCATAATAAGATGCATGTCATTATCAGATAGAATTTTCTTCAGTAGTGGCTATAAACGATATATAAACTGTATATAATGCAAAATTTTTTTCGCGTAGTGTGCATTTCATGTGCATATTCGGAAATGAAATCTTTACTGTTACGATACCACGTAAATTTTTGCTAAATAAAGTAAAATATTGAATGTAAATTCTATTAGATATTTATATATTAAATAAATGAAATATGATCCAAATTAGGCATAGTTAATATTTTTTTTTTTGATGCAAAAATATGAAATCCTGAATTCACCCTGCGTCGATTCAAAAACGAGTCTATTTGAAGATGATTTTATTAAATCAATGAAATCAATGTTATTCCTTTTGTTAGTTGCAAATGTATATAAATATATATATATGTGTTTACTATTTTAGTTTAAAAATAATTGTTTGAAAACCTGTTGATGGCAAATTATTACATAAAATCACAATGGTTCACGCATAGAGCATCTGAAATTTATACGCAATGAAATAAAAAAAGAGACAAAGAGGAAAAAAACTCCTTAATTCAAGATATGGATTGTTTAATATGTATCCAATAAAATCCTTTCGATAAAAAAAAACTTTTTAAATGGTTAGATTTTCTTATCAATAACCCTTATTAATATACTATTGAGCCCATCATACATTTTTTAACTTATTTTTAAGCACATTTTACTAAAATCATGTTATCGAAATGTAGGTGAAGGATTAGGTATGGAATTACGTAATAGGTTAAGATTTATTAAAAATCTTTATCAACATACTTTGATCAACTTAATAAATTTTAAATAGATCAATTAGAACATAATAGAATATGATGAAATATGATAGATAATGGAGGCGTGAGATAATGTTCGAATGTGATGGAATATGATAGATAATGGAGGCATGAGATAATGTTCGAACCACACAATTAGAAAGCTAAATCATCAATTATCATCTAATTACATATGCATGCAAATTTAGGTAAACATTAAGGCATTAGAAAAAGAACAGGTTTATATTCGTTTGTTTTTAGTTTTAATAATGAATGCGCGTGTATTATGAATCACATGAAAAAAAAAAAAACTTTACTTAACAATTTTCATAGACATTATTTATTTCATTATTCACAACTAGAATTTTTAATGCCAAGTGACGCTATTTACTAATTGCTTAATAATTAAACATAAATGGCAATAATTAGCGTTAATCGACAATAATTAAATGCTGTGTTATAATTAATGATAAAGAATTACTATATTTTTAATAAAACCTGTTATACTTTTTAACCTTTTCCGGGCATAGTGAATGAATTCACATTGAGATTCCCGGGATGGTGGGTAATTCTCCACAATACGTCATTTAAGTTAATTCACGAGTCGTAAAAATTTAACATTAATCAATGTAATCAATGTAACACGATTTATCCTCATTATCTAATTTTTTTACTGATCCAAAAGTTTTATCTATATCTTTTTTTTTTTTTTGCGTACAACATATAAGACAAATTGGTTTTGCAATAAACAAAGAAAATCAAATAAGTGTAGCAAAATGATAATGAAATGTACATCAGCCATCTTTCATAATTCTATAATATAGATACTGCATGAATAAATACATCTATTATCCGGTTTTTTTTTTCTTCTAGATTTTCAAGTTGTGAAACGTACATAGTTTTATAGGTGACTTATCGAAATTATCGCCGAAATATAGACAATAAAGGAAAATAATAATAAGAAATGTTAATTAATAAAAATATCTAAAGCCACTTGCCGATTATAATTTGTAACGCCATTTTGCTAAAAAATTATCTTATTATAATTTTATCACCGCGTATACGATCAGATCTCTTTTTTGAAGTTGCAGGGTTTTTTTTTTTTTTTAAAAAAAAAGAATCTCATATATTTGAATTTTAAATTAACGCATAATAATTGTACTACCGCTTTGCGTTGAAAACGATTATGGTCCATTCGCAATTACAGTTCAAAAAATTATTAAGAAATTCTGATGAAATTCTAATAAATATTTATTGTGTATTTCTCTAAAATTTATGATATGAAGATTTAACTCCGAATATNTAGATACTGCATGAATAAATACATCTATTATCCGGTTTTTTTTTTCTTCTAGATTTTCAAGTTGTGAAACGTACATAGTTTTATAGGTGACTTATCGAAATTATCGCCGAAATATAGACAATAAAGGAAAATAATAATAAGAAATGTTAATTAATAAAAATATCTAAAGCCACTTGCCGATTATAATTTGTAACGCCATTTTGCTAAAAAATTATCTTATTATAATTTTATCACCGCGTATACGATCAGATCTCTTTTTTGAAGTTGCAGGGTTTTTTTTTTTTTTTAAAAAAAAAGAATCTCATATATTTGAATTTTAAATTAACGCATAATAATTGTACTACCGCTTTGCGTTGAAAACGATTATGGTCCATTCGCAATTACAGTTCAAAAAATTATTAAGAAATTCTGATGAAATTCTAATAAATATTTATTGTGTATTTCTCTAAAATTTATGATATGAAGATTTAACTCCGAATATTAACCGTTTATTTATTATTTATGACGTAATTATATCTTGTTTATTTTCGCGTAACAAAAATGATCAGTGATAAATACTTTGTCAAATCATGTAACAATTTGTGATAATAATAATATTTGGAATTAAAATTGATTTGTTCAATTAAATCATTCGTTCATTAATTTAACCATTCATCAATAAATTTTCGGATCAAAGTTATTTTTTTTTAAATTTCAATTACGTAATGTGCATATTGAATTGTTTTCCGGAATGTGAAAGCTTTTAGTGATCAAAAAAAATCTTATAAATTGTTATATCAGATATAATTAAAAAATGAATATTTTTGAAATTGAAAATTCTCGTTATGTTGATTATTCATTTTTTTTTCTCTTAGTTCCTTATAAACTTTTTTAAGCTTTAAGCATGTTCTGGACTTTCGTGACGCGTCATTGCGTTTAAAAAAATCATAGTTAATATCATAATGCTCGCACTCATCATATTCGCACTTCTTCATACTCATTCCTTTGACCAAAAAAAAACTTTAAATTTTAATAACGATATAACTTATAGATCATAATATAATTGCGTTACATATAAATGCATCAATTATTAAAACATTAAATTGCGAATTTCAATTATACACAAAAAATAAATAAATAATAATGCGTATTTATTCATTTACAATAAAGCTTAATAGATTCGGTAGACATTCTAATTACTATATTTAAACAATTTAAACTTTGTAGTCATCTTTTTTTTTTTTTAATATATTTACACGCGTCATTCTTCTTTTTTTTTTTTTACATTTATTTGTTTGTTTCTATTCTAATATTCAATTCCAAAGAAATACCTTTATTTGGTAAATTTGATTCACAAAAAAAAAACGCGTTGAAAATATCAGATATTTTATTCACATGATTGATCTTTAAATCTTTAAAAAAGGGATCATATTTTCTATTAAGATTGGATTCAAATAACAGATTCAAAAATGGATTTCATTTGTAAGAATCTTTCAATTGTTTATTCAAAGTCTTCACAAAAAAACCTGGGGGTTTTTTTCATATATTCGCGTCACATTTTGTAAAAAATTCATTTAAAATAGTATTATTATATAGAGAATTCAAAACTATCACTGATCTCCTTTTCGGGATCCCAGTGATTGAAATTTTTTATTTATTTGTTTTTTTTTATTTAAGGACGAAATTTTTAACAGAACAAAAAAAAATCACGCCTATCTTTATATATATTTTTATCTTCTAAAAATTTTATCTTAATTTTTTTGATGAAAATTTTTTGTATTTTAAAATTTTTTTTTAACTTAAGCTATATCCATCATCATTATATAGGTTTTTTTTAAAAAAAAAAAAAAAAATTCATTTTGTTTTTTACCGTCGAGAAAATCGAGAAAATATATAAAAAAAAAAAAAGTCGACAAAGGCAGAGGAAGGTAACCTTTGTAAAAAAGAAAAAAAAGAAAAAAGGAAATTGCGTTGACGAATTTGTAAAGTTTTTTTAATGGTTCGGGTGCTTTTTCTTAATTGTCCAATATTGATTTAATAGAAAAAAAAATCAGCTCAATATAGCATGTTGAGTAAAAACATGCGTATTATTTGTTATTTGTATCTGTTTGATATTTTTATCATAACGAAATGTCATCTTCGTGAGAACCGAGGTTCTGTCATAATCAAAAGGTGAATGTGTATAATAAACCTTTTCGAATCTTGAAAACCGAACTGATTTTCGTTTATTGACGTTGTTCTCGTTTTTTGATGATGACATTGTGTAAACGACGAAATTTCGATTACGGAAGATTTGATATTATTATATCGGGAAGAAAAAAAACGGAATAATCGTAATACTTGATTTTATTTTAGGAAAATAATTTTATAAAAAAAAAATTCAAATCGAAATGAATTTTTTTTTTTAAAAAAAAAAAAAATAATAAAATAAAAAAAGAAAGAAGAATTAAAAATTATATTTCATAAAATATCGTAAGAGAGGACATAAGTTGAATTTTTCGAAAA
The DNA here is from genome assembly GCA_003547095.1 of Diversispora epigaea. NCBI lineage: Eukaryota > Fungi > Glomeromycota > Glomeromycetes > Diversisporales > Diversisporaceae > Diversispora > Diversispora epigaea. The sequence continues at coordinate 565,718 of PQFF01000115.1, read as the reverse complement.
AGTTCGAAAGGTTGGGTTTTTAATAGAAACGAGGAAGATGGTGGGTTTTATAATAATTATTGCAAAGGGGAATGGAAAAAATTTTTTTTATAAAAGAAAAAATATAAAAGTCGATCTGTTATTATATTATCAAGTAGAAAATAAATGAAAAACGAAAAAAAAGCTTGCAGTTGTGTTACGAATTTGAAGCACAACAGATTGAAAGTAGTTGAAAGTAATTAAAAGTAATTAAAAGTAATTAAAGTAATTAAAAGTAGTGTAAAATTTGTATATAGATAGATAATATATTATTATAATTTAGATACTTATTTTGAAGTATAAATAATCATATATAAATATAAATTTTTGATACTTTGATATTAAGTCTTATTTGTAATAAATAGAATTAAAGTATAATAATATAATCGTCAATGTATAATGAACAAAGAAGGAATATAGGAATGTATGAAGTTGTTTATACGGAGTAAGTATATATGGAGTTATAGTTTTGAGATTGAGTTAAAATATGCGTGGCGTATTATGGATAACGTATTAAACAAAAATAATAAAAATAATAAAAATAATAATTTATATAAATGTATCTAATAACTATATCTAATAAATAAAATAATAAATGTATATTTGTCGATATTTGTCGATAAAATAAAATAAGGATAAAAATATTTATTTGTTTGAATTTATGATAGTGAACAACAAAAAAAAAAGGAATTCCAAATTTAAACCGTTTGATTATTATAAATATTACTAATAATAATAATAATAATAATAATAATAATAATAATAATAACAATAACAATAATATACAGGAATGTTGTACAACCAATATAGAAACTAAAGTAGTTATTCAATAACTAAAGAATCACTACGAAGTATTATGAAGTATGGGATGAAAGGAAAAAATATATGGTAAGATTGAAAAAGAAATAGTTTACAAAAAAAAAAAAGAAAAAAAAGAGCAGATTGTATTATATATTTATAAACCTATGTATGATAAATTAAATATTTGATCGATTAGTTTGAAAATACGTTTTATCTTGTAATAATTTGTTTATTTTATTTATTATATTATATTATTATATTATTTGAAGTTTTGAAATTTCAAAAAAAAAATAAAAAATAATTTTTAGGTAAGGGAAAAAAAAGGGGATGCATAATAATTATTGATTATTGTTTAATATAATATAGTTTTTAATATAATACACTTTAGTTTTTAATGTAACTTAGCTTTTTTTTTTTAAAAAAAAAAAATTTCCAGTTAGTCAAGCCATTTGGTTTATTATTGATGAAACAATAATTATGACCAAAATTGATTATTAAAATTTAAATGATTAGGTTTTGATTATCACATTCAAATCAGATATACGCATACATTTTTTCAATATGTTTTAATATATATTTTTTATTGGAGCATTGATTGTCTCGATAATGCAAACAAGCATTTAAGCCACATCAACAATGTATGTAAAAAAAAACAATCCAGATTAAATCATTTGGTTGTACATAATGCATTATCTATGTATTTATTTTATTATTATGTATTATTTATTTTAATAAGTTATTATTATTGTTGTTTAATTTGTCATTAATTCATTTTAATTCATTTTAATTCATT
>PQFF01000115.1:523201-560148 GCA_003547095.1 Diversispora epigaea | reverse complement strand
TACTATCAACTACTACATTTTATTACTATCAACTACTACATTTTATTACTATCAACTACTACATTTTATTACTATCAACTACTACTACACTATCAACTACTACTATCAACTATTATTAAAAGAAAATAAAAAAAAAATTCATCCGAAAATATCCGGATAAAGATTTATAATATATAACTTTAAATATAACTTTAACAAATAATCCAATTTTCTAGTTATTCTAGTTTTAGTATTCTTAATAGTTATCTAATTTATCTGAACAAACACAAAAACATGATAATTGTTTTTATTGTATTTTTTATATTACACATCGTAAACATATTTAGTTGCAATGATATCAATATACATAATAATGACTCTAGAATTTCAAAATCATCATATCTTTATTATTAAAAGACATATCACTTGACATTTACTCTTAATTATCTTTGTTTATTTAAAAACCATATAATAATAATCATAATAATAACAATAATGATGATGATATAATGATAAACTTTAATGTGAATATACAATTTCTAATTAATATTTCATTATACCAGACCCTTTTTTTTATGCAAATAGATTATCTTTGTTATGGAAATATTTGTAAATATCAGACCATAATATAAATGCGTGCCAATCCTTATCTTGCTATCCTGGCGTTTGTTCATATTTTGAGGTGAGGAAAAAAAGGCGAAAAAATTGAGAAATAATAATATTTCAATATATAATTTAAATAAAATGAATAATTGGTTGGTTGGGAAATTTTGAAAAAATTTTTTCCAATAACATAACAATACCAAATTTATCAAATTGGAATTTTGTATGAAAAAAAAAAAAAAAAAATAACAAAAAAAAAAATTTACGCGATTTTTTTTTTTTTCGAAAAAAAAAAATCATACATAACACATATCTTAACATGCATACATTGTGATTACCATTATTATATCTTACTGTTTATTATTTATATTTAAAAATTTTATATAATCTAATATATCATATTCTTTTAAAAGAAGCAAACATCGTAAGATTTCATTAACCTATTANTAATAAATAAAATAATAAATGTATATTTGTCGATATTTGTCGATAAAATAAAATAAGGATAAAAATATTTATTTGTTTGAATTTATGATAGTGAACAACAAAAAAAAAAGGAATTCCAAATTTAAACCGTTTGATTATTATAAATATTACTAATAATAATAATAATAATAATAATAATAATAACAATAACAATAATATACAGGAATGTTGTACAACCAATATAGAAACTAAAGTAGTTATTCAATAACTAAAGAATCACTACGAAGTATTATGAAGTATGGGATGAAAGGAAAAAATATATGGTAAGATTGAAAAAGAAATAGTTTACAAAAAAAAAAAAGAAAAAAAAGAGCAGATTGTATTATATATTTATAAACCTATGTATGATAAATTAAATATTTGATCGATTAGTTTGAAAATACGTTTTATCTTGTAATAATTTGTTTATTTTATTTATTATATTATATTATTATATTATTTGAAGTTTTGAAATTTCAAAAAAAAAATAAAAAATAATTTTTAGGTAAGGGAAAAAAAAGGGGATGCATAATAATTATTGATTATTGTTTAATATAATATAGTTTTTAATATAATACACTTTAGTTTTTAATGTAACTTAGCTTTTTTTTTTTAAAAAAAAAAAATTTCCAGTTAGTCAAGCCATTTGGTTTATTATTGATGAAACAATAATTATGACCAAAATTGATTATTAAAATTTAAATGATTAGGTTTTGATTATCACATTCAAATCAGATATACGCATACATTTTTTCAATATGTTTTAATATATATTTTTTATTGGAGCATTGATTGTCTCGATAATGCAAACAAGCATTTAAGCCACATCAACAATGTATGTAAAAAAAAACAATCCAGATTAAATCATTTGGTTGTACATAATGCATTATCTATGTATTTATTTTATTATTATGTATTATTTATTTTAATAAGTTATTATTATTGTTGTTTAATTTGTCATTAATTCATTTTAATTCATTTTAATTCATTTTAATTCATTCTTAATCGATTTTATTTTTTGATTTATTTTAATTTGTTATTACTTGACAACCAGTTGTTGATTTATTTTATTAATTGGTTGAATTTCTTCTTTTTTTTTTTTACAACCACCACAAACCATAATAATAACAACAATAACAACAACAACAACAACAACAACAACAACAACAACAATAACAACAATAATAAAAATCTGTCAAATGACAAACAAAAGTACTACTTACATCAAAAAATACACGTTTTCAGTTATGATATCATCGAATTACCAGATTTGGATTACAACAAATATCAAACCAAAAACGCGTGTTAAGCCAATTAGTGCAGCTTTTGGATTTTTTTTCTATTTAGTAAAATGTTATGATTATAATATTCTTCTTATCAATAATGCTTTAATAATAAAATAAGAAGAAAATAAAATAAGAAGAAGAAAGAAAATAATAATAATAACAGATGATAATAATAAGAATAATAAGAATAGTAATAATAATCTATTAAATAATTATATAATAATTATATAATAATTATATATTAATAATAATAATGTAATAATAATAATAGAATAAAAAATAATAATAGAATAATAATAATAATATAAATATACATTTAATCAACTTCCTTTAAAGAAATTCGTAATTGAAAAAAAGAATACGATTATTGCATGAAAATAATTAAAAATAATTAAAAAATAATTAAAAAATAATTAAAAATCATTAAAAATCATTAAATAATCATTAAAAGTCTTGAAACAAATTAATTCCCAGTTTTAGGGTTCACGTTTTTAATTACGTTTGTGCATTTGTGTCAAAAAAATACTAAACTCAATTAATCCAACCCCACCATCTTTTTTTGCCGTTTTTTGCCATATGTTTATTTGATTTTTATTTGATTCTAATTTCAGATCTTCAGATCTGTAAAAAAAAAAAAAAAAACTTCTGAAAATAAGAATAAATAAGATAATAATAGATAAGTGATAATGACATTTAATAAATGAACATTTAATTAACTTTAATAATAATAAATATTTAATAAATAATATTTAATAAATAATAATATTTTAAATANTATTCTTCTTATCAATAATGCTTTAATAATAAAATAAGAAGAAAATAAAATAAGAAGAAGAAAGAAAATAATAATAATAACAGATGATAATAATAAGAATAATAAGAATAGTAATAATAATCTATTAAATAATTATATAATAATTATATAATAATTATATATTAATAATAATAATGTAATAATAATAATAGAATAAAAAATAATAATAGAATAATAATAATAATATAAATATACATTTAATCAACTTCCTTTAAAGAAATTCGTAATTGAAAAAAAGAATACGATTATTGCATGAAAATAATTAAAAATAATTAAAAAATAATTAAAAAATAATTAAAAATCATTAAAAATCATTAAATAATCATTAAAAGTCTTGAAACAAATTAATTCCCAGTTTTAGGGTTCACGTTTTTAATTACGTTTGTGCATTTGTGTCAAAAAAATACTAAACTCAATTAATCCAACCCCACCATCTTTTTTTGCCGTTTTTTGCCATATGTTTATTTGATTTTTATTTGATTCTAATTTCAGATCTTCAGATCTGTAAAAAAAAAAAAAAAAACTTCTGAAAATAAGAATAAATAAGATAATAATAGATAAGTGATAATGACATTTAATAAATGAACATTTAATTAACTTTAATAATAATAAATATTTAATAAATAATATTTAATAAATAATAATATTTTAAATAAATAAATCCGTTTTATAAATATAATATAAATATTATAAATATTATATAAATATTATATAAATATTATTTTATTCCCAGCAGGGATGAAATTTATCGCGTGGAACCAGTAAATTATATCTGTTTGTATTACAATAACTTCATGACATTATATGATACTATATGATATGATATTATATTGTGATATTATTTATTTATTTATTTATTTATTTATTTTATTTATTTATTTATTTTATTTATTAATTATGTTATCATTTATTACATTTATTACATTTATTACATTTATTCGTTATTCTTTTAACTAAAAAGAAATCTTCTTATCTGTTCCGTTCCGAATTGTGTAATTTGATTTAAGTATGTAATTTAATCCATCTGATATAGTTAGCGTATAATAAAAAAAAATTATCAATTAATAAATTCAAATGATACAATTTTTTTTTCTTATCACAGAAGGCGAAAGAAAAAAAAGAAAAGAAGAGCAATAGGTCACGCTTAACAAATAATAATAGAGATAACGCAATGCGATGTCGTCGAAAAAAAAAAAAAGTTGAATGAATTTTTACTTGCTTTGTTTTAAAAAAAAAAAATTGTATCATTTGAATTTATTAATTGATAATTTTTTTTTATTATCACAGAAGGCGAAAGAAAAAAAAGAAAAGAAGAGCAATAGGTCACGCTTAACAAATAATAATAGAGAGAACGCAATGCGATGTCGTCGAAAAAAAAAAAAAGTTGAATGAATTTTTACTTGCTTTGTTTTAAAAAAAAAAAAAGATTGACCATTGTTTACTTTTTTGGATAGTTTTTTTTTGAATCTCGAAAATTGTAAATTATTAACAAGTTCATAACAAGTTTATTAACAAGTTTATTATTAAATTATCAAATTACAAAGAAGAAATCTTCTACGTTTCTAGAATTTTTTTTGATTTGGTCTTTTAACCCTCAAATAGAAATTTCAACAAAAAAAAACAATCGATCTATAGTCTATTATCACAAGGAAAAACATGATCCAATCAAAAGGTAAATTGAATACGTAATTAACAACCTTATCTACTAAAGATAATAAAGATAATGATTATTATAATAATAATACAATAATAATAATAGTTCTAATAATAATAATAATAATAATAATACAATAATAATAACAATAATATTAATAAAATAATGACGATGATAATTAAAAAAAAGAGTTTTTCGATTTATGCGATTTATGCGATTTATGGTTATTGTTTTGGTGGGGAAAAAAGGTGGTGTAACCAAGAACATATTTACACCACATACATTTATTTATCAATTTATCCACACGTTGTATTGGTTAATTGTATTGTTGCTATTGATTGTGTTGCGTTGGTTTGTGTTGTGTTGCGTTGGTTGTGTTGATTGATTAAGTTTGTTGGTTGTTGGTTTGTGTTTGGTTGGTTGTTGGTTTGTGTTGTAGAGATTGTTCAAATCCTTTAGTATTATTACTATTATTATTATTTTTTTAAAAAAAACATAATAATAATATAATAATTGTCCTCTTCATTAGATCAAATTTCTAAAATGTACAATTTCATCATAGAAGTGAAAGGAAAAAATGATATGATAGAGATAATAGGAATTCAATCATTGGACCCCCCCAAAAAACAACAATGAAATATAAATTTTGTTTTGTTATAAACATTTAGGTTTATTTTTCTCATCCTTATCTCTCCCACTCCCCCTTCTTTTCCTTCTTTTTCCTTCTTCTCCTTGTCACATTCATATATTACCTCGTACACGCATGCACAATTTTTCATCATTGCGTCATAAGGATGATAGTTGCATAAATTTTTTTATTGTTTTATGCAACAATGATTTTTAAAAGGTTAGATGAAGGGTTTTTTGTAATAACACAATGTAATCATTTACAAATTATTTTTTCTCGGAATTTCATGAAATTCTAATTTTATAAATTTTATAATTTTATCAATGAAACAATATATTTACCGGATCGGCAATATTTTGTGGCTAAAACATGATATGCATATTACATTGAATATTCAATCCTTTTTTTTCAAAACAAAAAAAAAAAATTCAAATTTTTTGAGAAGCAATTCGTTAAATATAATGTAAATAATGAAAATAATATAAATAATGTAAATAACGTAAATAATGAAAATAATGAAAATAATGTAAACAATATAAATATTGAAAATAATATTGAAAATAATGAAAATATGAATAATGTGAATAATGTAAATAATGTAATCTAAATTACAGATTTATTATTATTATTATTATTATTACTATTATTATTATTATTATTATTATTATCATCTGTTATACGCGTTAAAAAAAAAAAAATTTACGTAAGTTGTACGTTGTGGCTGATAGATAAAATTGTTTATTTCTATTACATGCATTATTTTTTACACGTCTTTTTTAGCTCAGATAGAATTTATTGATAAACTGATATGTGGTGATGATAGATTATAATTAGTTTGTTTTTTTTAAAAAAAAAAAAATTCCTTTATCGCACCAATGATTTATGATGAGGCATTTTTTTTTTTGATCAATCATAGTATTAATTAATTGTAATGTACCAATTATGTACCCAATAATTGCGATAATTAGGTATATTCTTTGAAATTTTAATCGTTAGGAAATAAAAAAGATTGAAATTACGACAAACTGACAGACTAACTTTTGCTTGCTTGCTGCTGCTGCAAAGACAATATTAAACTACGGGCTAAAGGGTTTGCACATATGCATATACATACATTTATATTCCGAATCGAGAAAATTTGTGTACATATTACATAAGATTTTCTATATTATATTAAAAAAAAAAAGAGGGGAAAATTTTTTTTTTTTTTTTGGATTTAAATTTTATTTCTTTCTTTAAAAAGATGACGCATCCACGCAGCCACGGAACATCAATCGTCAAAATGGGATATATTAGGATATAGTAATAGTGAAAAAAAATGAAAAAAGTAATACACGATCAAAATCCATATTATTTTACTACCATAACAGACAAGTTGATACTACTTTTACTACTACTATCAACTACTACATTTTATTACTATCAACTACTACATTTTATTACTATCAACTACTACATTTTATTACTATCAACTACTACNCGATAATTAGGTATATTCTTTGAAATTTTAATCGTTAGGAAATAAAAAAGATTGAAATTACGACAAACTGACAGACTAACTTTTGCTTGCTTGCTGCTGCTGCAAAGACAATATTAAACTACGGGCTAAAGGGTTTGCACATATGCATATACATACATTTATATTCCGAATCGAGAAAATTTGTGTACATATTACATAAGATTTTCTATATTATATTAAAAAAAAAAAGAGGGGAAAATTTTTTTTTTTTTTTTGGATTTAAATTTTATTTCTTTCTTTAAAAAGATGACGCATCCACGCAGCCACGGAACATCAATCGTCAAAATGGGATATATTAGGATATAGTAATAGTGAAAAAAAATGAAAAAAGTAATACACGATCAAAATCCATATTATTTTACTACCATAACAGACAAGTTGATACTACTTTTACTACTACTATCAACTACTACATTTTATTACTATCAACTACTACATTTTATTACTATCAACTACTACATTTTATTACTATCAACTACTACTACACTATCAACTACTACTATCAACTATTATTAAAAGAAAATAAAAAAAAAATTCATCCGAAAATATCCGGATAAAGATTTATAATATATAACTTTAAATATAACTTTAACAAATAATCCAATTTTCTAGTTATTCTAGTTTTAGTATTCTTAATAGTTATCTAATTTATCTGAACAAACACAAAAACATGATAATTGTTTTTATTGTATTTTTTATATTACACATCGTAAACATATTTAGTTGCAATGATATCAATATACATAATAATGACTCTAGAATTTCAAAATCATCATATCTTTATTATTAAAAGACATATCACTTGACATTTACTCTTAATTATCTTTGTTTATTTAAAAACCATATAATAATAATCATAATAATAACAATAATGATGATGATATAATGATAAACTTTAATGTGAATATACAATTTCTAATTAATATTTCATTATACCAGACCCTTTTTTTTATGCAAATAGATTATCTTTGTTATGGAAATATTTGTAAATATCAGACCATAATATAAATGCGTGCCAATCCTTATCTTGCTATCCTGGCGTTTGTTCATATTTTGAGGTGAGGAAAAAAAGGCGAAAAAATTGAGAAATAATAATATTTCAATATATAATTTAAATAAAATGAATAATTGGTTGGTTGGGAAATTTTGAAAAAATTTTTTCCAATAACATAACAATACCAAATTTATCAAATTGGAATTTTGTATGAAAAAAAAAAAAAAAAAATAACAAAAAAAAAAATTTACGCGATTTTTTTTTTTTTCGAAAAAAAAAAATCATACATAACACATATCTTAACATGCATACATTGTGATTACCATTATTATATCTTACTGTTTATTATTTATATTTAAAAATTTTATATAATCTAATATATCATATTCTTTTAAAAGAAGCAAACATCGTAAGATTTCATTAACCTATTAATTAATTACATAAACAAAGGCATCATCCTCCGAGAAAATAAATTCAGACTTTAATTTTTTTTTTAAAAACAATAATTCCCACAATATATATATATATCTTTAAACAGGAGTACGAATTTAGGCAAAAAGTTGCATAAAATCCTTATTTAATAACTTTAATAACTTTAATAACTTTTAATTACTTTAAAACCTTAACCCTAACTTTAATTATAATCATCAATTCTTGGTTAAAATGTTGTAATAATTTGTAATAATTATAATAATAATTAAATAAATATAAATGATTGCGATTGAGCCATTTCTATTTTGCGTACTAAATCTTTTTTTTTTACTCTTTTTTTTACTAAGAATAGAAGGTAAGAAAGAAGAATTTTGAAATTTAAAGTTTATGCGTGCATGAATTTCCACATCATTTGTATACTTGCATTATGAATAACAATTGTATTTATCACGTGTTAACAACTTTTAAAACATCCATTTACACTCTTGCATTATTTGTATTGATCATGTGTCGTTATGCGTTATGACCAAATTTTTTTTCGTAACAATACTGATGTGAAAAAGCATATGAAAAATAATGATAATAACGAAAACATCGATTGTATTTTATGCAGAATGATTTGAATTTCCAATTTATTTTTTATTTTCACCATTTCTTCATCATTCATTCTCTTTACAGTTTTTTTTTTTTTTTTAAAAATGTGAATGAAATATAGAAAATATAGAATGAAAAGAATATAGAAAGAAAAATGAGTTCATTTTTATTTTTTGGATTTTCTTTTAATAAATAATAACCAATTTTAGATATTAGATTTAAGATTCTTCTGAACATCAGTTAGATGAGGAATACTTTCCATTGCACCTAACTTACTAACAGCTAAACCTGCCGCTACTGTGGCTTCTTTTAAAGCCATTAAAAATATTTGATCTTCATTCTGAATAATCTTCTCTTCTTGTTGTTGTTGATTTCTAACTATACTAGCTACAAAATAACCAATAAAAGTATCACCAGCTCCCGTAGTATCACAAACTTTTATTTTAAAAGATGGTAATATGAATATTTTTTTTTCGGGATTATACCAAGCTATTAAACCTTCTTCTCCTAATGTAATTATGATANATCAATTCTTGGTTAAAATGTTGTAATAATTTGTAATAATTATAATAATAATTAAATAAATATAAATGATTGCGATTGAGCCATTTCTATTTTGCGTACTAAATCTTTTTTTTTTACTCTTTTTTTTACTAAGAATAGAAGGTAAGAAAGAAGAATTTTGAAATTTAAAGTTTATGCGTGCATGAATTTCCACATCATTTGTATACTTGCATTATGAATAACAATTGTATTTATCACGTGTTAACAACTTTTAAAACATCCATTTACACTCTTGCATTATTTGTATTGATCATGTGTCGTTATGCGTTATGACCAAATTTTTTTTCGTAACAATACTGATGTGAAAAAGCATATGAAAAATAATGATAATAACGAAAACATCGATTGTATTTTATGCAGAATGATTTGAATTTCCAATTTATTTTTTATTTTCACCATTTCTTCATCATTCATTCTCTTTACAGTTTTTTTTTTTTTTTTAAAAATGTGAATGAAATATAGAAAATATAGAATGAAAAGAATATAGAAAGAAAAATGAGTTCATTTTTATTTTTTGGATTTTCTTTTAATAAATAATAACCAATTTTAGATATTAGATTTAAGATTCTTCTGAACATCAGTTAGATGAGGAATACTTTCCATTGCACCTAACTTACTAACAGCTAAACCTGCCGCTACTGTGGCTTCTTTTAAAGCCATTAAAAATATTTGATCTTCATTCTGAATAATCTTCTCTTCTTGTTGTTGTTGATTTCTAACTATACTAGCTACAAAATAACCAATAAAAGTATCACCAGCTCCCGTAGTATCACAAACTTTTATTTTAAAAGATGGTAATATGAATATTTTTTTTTCGGGATTATACCAAGCTATTAAACCTTCTTCTCCTAATGTAATTATGATACCAATAATTGATGGAAATTTTTTTGATAATATTTTTAATAAATCTTCTATTGATTCAGTAAAATCTGTTGATTCAAAATTAGCATCATCATCAATTTGGGTTTCCATAGTTAATAATAATTTGTATAATTGAATTGCTTCCAATTTATTAATAATCAAATAATCCACAAGATCAAATGAAAATATTTTCAAAATATTCTTGGTGAGTGGAGCTGGATTGAAAACTACAATGAATCCTGTAAATAATCATTAATTAATTAATTAATTAATCCTTTTTTTAATATTTATTTTATTTTATTTTATTTTATTTTATTTTACCTTTATTCTTACTAAATTTCAATATTTCTCCACCTATAATTCCAATTTCATTTTGTAAAACCAACCAATCTCCTTTTTTAAATTCTTGATTTAAAATATTTTTTACTTCCTCAATATTGAATTCATGATTTGTTCCGGGAAGTAAAACTATAGCATTATCTCCAGTATCTTGAGAAAGTTGAATAAAAGCACGTCCAGTTGACTTCATATAAATATATATACAATAAATAATTAAGATTATAATTTTTATAATTTGAAAATTTTGAAAAAAAAATAATAAAATAATAATTAAATCATACTTCTTGGTTAGAAACAATAATATTGTCCACATTAACATTTTGTTTGGACATATTTTCTTTAATCCAAATTCCATCTTGACCTATTTTACCTGCATGCCATACTTTTACACCTGCCTAAAATAAAAAAAAATAAATAAAAATAAATAATATGTGATGTGATTTGAAATAATAAAGTAATGTAATGTAAATAATAAAATGATGAATGATGACCTTAGCCAAAGCAACTGCTTGGTTTGCACCTGGTGAAAAAGAAAAAAAAATTACATAAAAATTTCTATCGTATAAGAAAATGTAAGAAAAGATAAAGGATAGTAAAAGAAAGATATATAATTTATATAATCTATTTTATTTTAATCATGACAACCTTTTCCACCTGCTCTTTGGAAATAACTGTTACTAGTTATTGTTTCTCCGTTAAGAACTATATGAGGCACTTTAAAGAATTCATCCTAGAAAAAAAAAAAGATAAACAATTTTTGATTTTTTTTTTATTTACAAAATGCTCCGAACATGCATTCTGTTGAATGGGATTTTCAAAGATAAATACAAACAATATTGATGGAACCAAAAACTAAAATTTTGATTTCTGTCATTTTTTATTTTATTTTATTTTTTATTTTTTTTTTTTTTGTCGCAAAAAGTGAAAATGATGTGACTGACAATTTTCCATTATTTAAAAACTCACGACTTGTTTTTGACTTGTTTTTGACTTGTTTTTTTTTTTATAAAAACAAATGTATATTATTATTATTTTTTTTTTATTTCAATATTTTACAGGAAACTTTGGACTAGGTATCGATAAATTAATTAAATTAAATTTAAATTAAAAAAAAAAAAAAAGAATTTTATGGAGTTTTTGAACGGGTGGGAATTTTTTGTGGTATTTTAGGAAATACGAAAACATCATTTTCATCCATATTACTATATCTAAATGAATAAATGTCATCGGGATTTGATTGATTTATATTGTTAGAATTGCCGGAATTGTTACTATTATTTCCAAATACTAAATTTTGTAGATTTTGTATGATGGATCTTTGACTATTCCGACTGTTCCTTGAAGAACTCCTACTCTCAGGGATGATATCATTATCTCGTGACAATGTATCATCATTTATGTTTACAGTTAATAAATTACTATTTGAACCATTGTTAGAAAAATGTTTACTTTTTGAAGTATGTTGACTACTATTAGATCTACTATGATTATTTCCGAGAGAATTTTGTAAATGATTATTTAATGTATAATTATTCATACTGGTATAATTATTAATTAAAGAAAATAATGAAGAAGAGAATTCGGAATTCATTATTGGTGATGGAAGAGCGATTGTATTAAGATTTCTGAAAGATGAAGAAGAACGAGATGTTGTTGGTGTTGATGGTTTTCGTTGCGTTGATTGAGGAAGGATAAAATTATTATTATCATTACCATTATTATCATTACCATAATAATCATTATTATTATTATTATTATTATTATTATTATTATTATTATTATTAGTATTATTATAGTTGTTGATGTTGTTGTTGTTGTCATCATTATTGTCTTGATGAATCAAAATATTAGGAATACTAGATGATGAAAAAGAGGAGGAGGGAGATGAAGGAGGGAATGAGAATCGATTTCGAGTTTTTTTCATATCTAATACAAGTAATCTTTGACAACATATCGATGTTACAAGAAATGCTGGTGTTATATTAATAAATCGAATTATATAACCTTTTGAACTTGTTATAAAAATAATATTTATCAATTGAAATAATGCATTCAATATTAAATATAAAAGACCATCTTCAAATAAAATTTTTCCAAAATATCCACCATAATTATTATTATTATCGTCATCATTATTATAATTCCAATTTCGAATCTTGTTACTTTTAATTGAAATAAATCCCAATACAATCCAACTGAAAATCATCATCATAATAAAAGCGACAATAATCCATTCTTCCTGAATTTGTCCATCTTCCTGATAACAATTCCCATCAATCCCTCTTATAAATATTCCAAATCCAAAAATATTTAGGAAATGAAATGTAATTGTGAATAAGAAAAAAATAAAAGTTAAAGATATTATTATTATTGAACCTGGATAATTTGATCGAAGTATTGATAGTAATATTATGCATTGAATAACAATCCCGATTGCATAATAACTTAATGAAAGTACTTCCAATGATCCACAAGTTAAATTCGAGTGTAAATATAAAAAGAGAAGTACTGAAACACAATACGCTATCGAACTTATTCTGAAAAATATATAAATAAATAAATAAATAAAATCAAATAAATAAATATTTTAAATAAAAATTTGCAAAAAAAAAAAAACTTACTTTACAAGCAACATAGATATCAAATCAAACATTGACCAACTCTTTTTTGAGTACCAAATCCAATCTTTTCTTACTTTCATTATTATATCATAGAAATATATAGCGATAGTACATGTCACATATATTTTAAATACATTAAATTCGATAGCAAGAGTTTCGATTTGAAAAATCATATTGAAAAAGTTAACATATAAAAAAAAATAATAATAATAGTGATTTGTTATAAAAGAATGTATATATTTATATATATTATATATGTATATATATATAAATATTTGAATTATGAAAAGGGAATCCTGTCCCTAATTTATTCGTTGGTCGTAAAATATATTCTAAGAAAGAAAAAAAATATTAATCAGAAAATTTTAAAAATTTTCATTTTTAAAATTTTTGAAACGAAACAATTTTCTAAAAATTTTTATTATCGATTTACTTATGTATTTATTAAAATTCATTCTACATTTTAATCTACTACTTTAATTTACTTGATATCCATTCTCGGATACAAAGATTATATTACTGGTTCTTGTGTATCCAGATGTATAACGTCCTTTTATGTATCATGTTTTCTTATACGTTTTAAATTTTCTATATGTTCTATATACTGTTCTATGTATTTTCTATATTTCTATATTTTCTATGTTTATGTTGTAAATTTGCATTTTCGTGTGTCCTTGTACGAGTAAACATTTTCAAAAATTCAAAAATTCCTTTATTGTACATTTTAACTAAAACAACTAAAACACTGGATTTTTAAAATTTTCTTCGTGTCTTTATATAGAATTTAAAGAAATGATCTTCACTCTGTATTATTATGATTTCTGAATTAGATCAATTGATCAATTGGATTAATGATGGTGCAATTTGTTAAATGTGTCGTACAAACCAATCATCATCTGTTTAATATGCAATGGAAATACGTTCTATCGATATTCCTTTGAGAATTATTTTATCTTTCAAACCTCAAAAACTTATACTTTATTTACTTTATTTTTTTATTTTTTTATTATTTATTTATTATATTTATTGTTATTATTATTATTTGTTATAATTTATTGTCCTTTTTTATTTCAATTATTAATTGTAACAATGAATACATATATACCTTCGGAAATATTTCAAAATATATTCTTTTATATATCACATAATGACATTGAATTTTTTTATTCTTTTATTTTCGTGAATCGTCAATGGTGTAGAAATTCAATGTCTTTTTTATGGCAAAATCCATTCCTATTTTCTTCTTCTCCAAAAATTATTTCTTCTTATATTCATTTTCTTGACGACGGTATAAAGAAAGAATTGGGTATTTTGGAAAATGAATATCAACATCCTTTATTTGATTATCCGGCTTTCTTAAAAGAATTTAATTTTAAATATGTGAATCGAGCAATATCAGCATGGTTATCTCATAAAAAAAATATATTTGGCTCAATTGATAAAGGTAATGCAAATTTAGCATTAACATCTTTATTTCCTAAATTAATTCATCGACAATTTTCCCAAGAATTTTGTAAAATGTTGTTAACGAGATCACAACACATCAATAATTTTATTATTGAGGAAGAATCGGATTCACGAATACCTTCCGTAGATATATTATGTCAAGCTATCAATTCTACAACATTTAATAATTTATCTAGATTAGAAAATCTCACTTTAGCTGGAAACTTTAATAAATCAAATATATTACATTCTTTTGGTCAGGTTTCTCGAAATCTTCATTCTCTCAAAATTATTGAAGATACTCAAAAAGGTCCTTCCACTAAGATCATAACTCCTATGGAATCAATGGCTGCTTTTATTACTGTTCAAACCAAATTAACCAATTTTACTTTAGAAAGGTGTATTTATTTTACAGACATTTTACCTGCATTAGCTACACAAGCGGCTACCTTGACTCATATGATTTTCCGGAATTGTTGGTTTCGTTATAATATAATCGGTAATGCTTTGTCAAATCTTCGAGTTTGCAAAAATTTGGTTTCTATTAAATTCCAAAATTGTCATGCTTTAAGCAATGATATATTAAAACCATTGTCTGAAGCTTATTATCCAAAATTAGAAAACTTTGAATATTCACCCCAGTTTTGGTCTTATTCCGAATGGGATGAGTTTGGAAGAAATTTACCAAATAAAGAACTTTCATCTTTCTTATCATTTAATGGTTCAAATTTGAAGGAACTCAAATTAGGAAACATTTTTCATTTTTGTCCTGAACTTAACGATGATGTTGTCTCTTATGGATTAAATCTTCGAACTCTTGAAGTTAGCATGGATCATCTTGAAAATTTATTTCCCATATTGATGTCATGCACAAATCTCGAACGGTTGGCCGTACCAAAAGTTTCCATGACTTATAGATGTGATTTAGATTATTTACTACCTCAGATCGGAAGAAAAATGCCAACCAGTTTACATCATTTAGATTTAAGAGGTTGGTCATTAACTCCGGGAGGATTAAAATTATTTTTAAACGAGTTTGGCAAAAATATTTATTTTCTCGCTTGGAATGGAACATCATCAATTAATAAATATTCAGAAGTTGTTTCAGAGTATGCTTTGAATAATGGAAGAGAAATTGAAAAGCTTCACATGCAAGGGGCTTGTAGTGATGATAATAATGAAAATAATCCTTCTGTAACTCGTCACGCGATTCTTGTGATAAATTAGAAAAAAAAAAGAACTTTAAAATTTTTAATTTTGGTAGTAATTTTTTTTTCTTCGTGCACGGATTATTAGTAATTACTAGGGTAATTAGAAATGATTTGCTTATTTCTCAATTGTATAGCTATTTTTACTTTTATTCGAAATATTTTTTTATTTATCAGTTTTATCAATTTATGTTGTACTATATATTATTTACTCCTTTTTATTTTTGAAGAAATATTCAATGAACATCACACTAAAACTAAAATTGTGTAATAATCCACCCCCCGAATATTTGAATATTCTATATATATTTTTTTGATATACAAAATTCTACACACATCATTAGTGCTCTGATCACGTGATTAAAGATGACTGGTATATTCTAAAAATGTCAAATTATAGAATTCTTTTTATTTTTTGAATAAGATCAAATATTACATTAAGATCGCCGGAAGGAAAAATTCCATAATTCCCTACCAACATTAATCTTAACCAACCCCATCAAACATTAGTTAGCTTTAACTTCTATTTAACCTTAACTTCGTATGTGGTGATTTTCCTCCTAATTAAGTGTAGTAATTCCCTTCGTTTTTTTTTATTATTGTTTTTTAGTAACATGTATTAAAAAATTCATATACGTTTTAATAATAAATAAAAATTTTATATATAGAAAATCTTTAATTAGAATTTTTATCTTTGCACAACTGAAAATTATCTTTAAATTCCATCTCACCACCACCGTCCATTGGAAGTTAGCCTTTCAAGGTTTTAGTAACTCTTTATAGTATCTTAGAATTCCATTTCATAATCGTCCATCGGAAGTTGCCCTCCCGGACAATATTCTTCGAATTTTGCATCAAATTCCTCCTATTAAATTAAAAATAATATTAAGCAAAATGCTAATTGAAAAAATCTTGAAAAGAAAAGTTAACATACCTGCATCTTTATAGCATCATTGTAAACCTGTGAACCTTCTTCATTAAAAATTTTAGCATTATTGAACATCAAATGCCAATCCTCCTTGAATTGAGTTACTGTTTGATAAGCATTATTTTTAATCTTTCGCCTAATCATGTCCATTGCAATGGGTTTCTGTATAATCTTATAATAATAATTGTAATCTTTTTTGCTAGGAAGAGCAAGGAAGAGAAATGAACGTTGCCGCGGTATCCTGCAATTTTCAAAGTCAAAAGTGAATTTAATAAAACTTATCTTCATAATGCTAGTTTTACAGAATATAGATGAAATAATTACCCTTCGCTTTCATCTGTCAAATTTTCAATGTGGTTGTATATCGTTGTGAAAATGGTTTTCTGTTTTTCTCTTATAGTTTGAGGGACCGTGTCAGGGACATCTTCTCTTTGGCTTTTCTTAGTCATTTTACGTTTTTTCTTTATAAATCAAGGATTTAATGGATATAGTATCAAAAAGAAATATAACAATACCCGCAAATCACAAAAATAAAGATATTTAATAATTACAATTTTTGTCTCGGCATCGTATTCAACTATTTCCACACGTTTTCCTTTACCCTTTTTCTTTGCAGACTTTGAAGATTCGGCCATATTATCATCATAATTTTGTTGTATCTCGTCTTTTCTAGGGCGACCACGTTTCTTCTTAGACTCATTATCTGACCTTATCTCTTCTGGATGCGGAGTAGATTGTTGTGATATTTCATTTGAATTTTGAGATGATACCTTTTGACTCTTTTTAGCAAGACGTCGTTTTTTCGCTGCTTGCTTTTTTGCGATCAAATCGTCAACATCTATTTCTACATCTTCTATCGCCTATAATCATACTTGAATTTTGAGTATTATTGTACTTATTGTACAAAAAGAAAAATATTCACACCCCTTCACTTACATTAACCCATTGTTCTTCTGTCAATCCGTCATCGTAATGAACTGCACCTCTTGGTCTTTGCCCGCGACCATATACAGTAGAATCTGAATTTTGTATAATTGTATCATATTCTTTTCTGTATACTTGTGGTAACTCATATTCTTCAATTAATCTCGATGGACGTTTTCCAGTACCACCACTTCGTCTCCATTCTTGTTCTTCAATTCTATTTCTTTCAATATCCATTTGTTTAAATATCTCAATCTCTTTATCATTACGAGAAATTATTGAATTGAGTTCATCATCATCCATATCCTCCTCCTCTTCAACATCATTTACCTCTTCGGTTTCTTCTTTCAGAAGTGAACGCTATTTTAAACGTAAAAAAAAATTTGATAAGTAAATCTTAACAAAATTGATAACATATTATCCATAAAATACTCACCAAGAATTCTTCTCGCTCTTGCGCATTGCTCTTTAAGTCAAATTTACCAGCTTGAATAACTTTCCCATCAATGTCCAATTTATACTGAGCTCTGGCTAAAATCGCTTCCTCAATTGATCTCTGAGAGATCAAACGTAAAATTCGAACTTCTCTTGTTTGCCCAATGCGATGTGCACGATCTTGTGCTTGTAAATCTTGATGAGGATTCCTATATTTTTTTTTTATATTAGATATATTGAACATTAAGTAAAATAGATATAAAAATAAAAATCAACTTACCAGTCTGAATCAAAAATTATCACGGTATCGGCGCTTTGCAAGTTTAACCCCAAGCCACCAGCACGAGTACTAAGCAAAAACACGAAATAATCCGAATTTTCAGAATTAAATTTCTTCAAAAGGACTGAACGCTCATCCGCCTTTAATAAAAACTCGCATTAATATATAAAATTCATTAAATAAAAATTAACTACCAAACTTATTAGATTAAATATAATACCTTTGTAGTACCATCCAAACGCAAGTACTTAAAACCTCTCCATGACATGAAATCCTCCATTATACTCATAATGGCTGTCATTTGAAAGAAAATTAATACCTATTATAAGATTTAAAATTTTTAAATATCAGCTTTTACAAATTTTAAAAATATTATCTAAATGATTTAAAATTTAATCCATACCCTGTGATTTGTATGATAGAATTTAGGTAATATTCTATCTAACAATTCAAATTTTCCAGAAACCCGATAAATCAACGGATTTGTAGTAATTGGAGCATTTATAGGATGGGTAATCCCATTACCATTGAGATCATTTTCAACTTCTTCAAAGACGAATGGATGATTACAAATTTTTCGTAATTGCATTATGGTGTTATTCAAACCCTTGATACCGGTTTTTCTATGAAAAAAAGTTTGCGCGTTAAAAATAATCAAATTATTCTATTTAATTATTAATTTTATATATTTACCCTTTTACTCCTTTATTAACAAACAAAACTCCGTGTCTGTTCATTTGACTGTATAATTTTAATTGTAATGAAGAAAGTTTGCATTTGATGACTGTTTCGACCTTGTCTGGTAATTCTGATTCGACATCCTTCTTTAGCCGACGTAACAGGAAAGGACGTAACACCTAAAATAAACGAATAAATATTTTAGTATTATTAAAATTAAAATAATACAAAAAATACATGTATAAAAACAAATCACCAAAGTAAAACCTTGTGCAAACGTTTGATAATAAGTAAAGACTCTTCTTCGTTCAAAGCTATTTTATCCTGACCACCAGTATTTGCAAATGGAGTGTTAAACCATTCGTCAAAGCTTTTCACTGAATCAAAAATTTTGGGCAAAATAAAATTCAACAGTGACCATAACTCTGGTAAGTTGTTCTGTATATATTGATAAGAAAAAAAAATGACAAGTTATATCTACATTTAATCATTTTTCAAAAATAAAAAAACACTATATCAAATATAAATACCTGCAAAGGAGTTCCGGTAAGAATTAGACGATACCGACATTGATAATTGTTGGTCAAAATAATAGACAATTTAGAATTGACATTTTTCATACGATGACCTTCATCAATAATCACGTAGACCCATCTTATTTTACTCAATACGGACTTGTCTTTAATAAT
This sequence comes from Diversispora epigaea, assembly GCA_003547095.1. Taxonomy (NCBI): domain Eukaryota; kingdom Fungi; phylum Glomeromycota; class Glomeromycetes; order Diversisporales; family Diversisporaceae; genus Diversispora; species Diversispora epigaea. Next base: position 540,207 of record PQFF01000115.1, on the reverse strand, counting down.
ATATTCATAAGTTGTAAGGAGGACTTGAAAGTCGATATGCTTGATAAATAATTGTTGAAGTTCTTTTCTAGCACCAGGGCTTCCTTTATAAACACATTTTCTGATAGATGGTGCCCACTTATCGAATTCAATTGTCCAATTAGTCAAAGTGCTAACAGTAAATATTTGAAGTTAGAATAATTCCTATTTAATTATTCAGGTAAAGAATATATATATATTTAACACTTACGACAATGGAACTACAATCAAGAATGGACCATTTTGTTTTTTTCTTTCAACAAGATATGTTACCAAAGATATGGTTTGAATAGTTTTACCCAAACCCATTTCATCTGCAAGAATACCATTTAATCTATTATTATATAATGATACCATCCATTGTAACCCTTTAACCTTTTGTAAAAAATAATTTGTTAATGAAAATAATCTCTTAAAATCAAAACAATTGAAAATTTAATAAATTTACTCACTTGATAATCTTTAAGAAGACCTCCTCCAAGCATTTTAGGCTGTTCAACTTCCTCTTTAATTCTATGAGCGACTCTATAATATTCAACTTTTTGACCATTCTATTAAATAATTAAGGATCAAAAATATTAGAATAGCACAAATAGAAAAAAAACAATATCATAAATTAAATAGTTCCAGCATTACCACAAAAGTGTAAGTAACTTCTTCTTCTTCGTCTTCGTCCATTAATTCAATACCACCTCTCACTGCAGGATCGTTGTGTAAATCGTCATGTTGTTGTTCAACAACAGCTTGAGCCAATGATTCTAGATATGCATCCGTTTGTCTTAACAAATGTGTAATTCTGGTATCTTTTTCTTGGTCAATGAGTTTTAAATAAGCTTCTTCATCATCATTCTTTAAGGCTCTTAAACGTTCCTTGCGCAGACGCTCTTCTCTCTTTTGTTCTTCCTTTTCAACTTGAGAATGATAACTCAAAACAGCGCGACCAAATTTAAGTTGTTTATTTTGATTTGTACGATGCCATTGATTCATGTCAGCTTTATGGTTCACTATGCGTTGCAAATAATCCAAATGTTTTTGTTTTTGGCAACGTTGCCTATTTTCTCGCTGTTGTTTCTCAAGTTTATCAGTGACTCTGGCATCTCGTATTGATTGTTTTTTCATTCTCCTATAAGTCGCCCGCTCACCTGTTGTAACCGGATTTGCACAACTCATAACTTTAACAATATCTCGGCGAACCTAAATTATGAGCTTTGTAAGTAAAAAAAGTTAAAGATAATAATAAAGACAAAGAGACAATTGTTTGTTGACGATTTCCACCTTATCCTGTAAACCCTTATACTTATTTGCCAAGTATAAAATCCTTATTTTTGTTCTAACGGCTTCAGATAATCCATCTAGCATCAATTTATTTTTAAATTCGATAACTCTTTGCTCTGCAGCAGCATTCAATTGCCGTTCTCTTTCTGCAGCAATGTCTTGGGGGTCAAGCCCAACAGGTGTTATTGAGGGGATCATTAATCTTTGTTGTCGAGATGAATGAGAATAGGTATTAATTGGTTTTAAAAATACGAACGGATTTGTATAAGAATTGTAAGACTTTTGTGGTTGAGCAGAAGAAGAATTATCCGCTTGAGAACAATTCGATGTATGTGACCCATGCGAATATGCATGATGATTATGGGATGCTTCAATAATTTTTCCTGGTAAAGAGGTGTTGATCAACTCCTGCGTTGACACTTGACCTACTTGATTAGGTGAAAACATTGCAGTTTGTAATAGTGGTGGCAAGGGCATATTACGTGAAATCAATTTAAAAGCTAAGATCTGAAGTTTCAAGTTATTTAATTGTTCCTGGGACAGGGGTGTTGCAGGAGTTGTCGTTGAAGAGGTTGAAGAATTGACATCACTCGAACCAGTAGTTATAACACGTTGAGTTCTCATAAAATTGGGCGATTGCCCTAAATCTGGGTTATTAGCCTCGCTATGGGCTTGCATGGCTTAAAACTAACTTATCATTTTAGAAAAAAAGAAGATAGTTGAGTTTGTTTTTCGTATATATTTTTATTCTTAAGGTAAATGTTTGCAAAAGTTGAGGCAAAGTTTATAACAAATAATCAAAAAGCCACAAAAACAAAATACATGTTCTGAACGAAATAAGGTGAAAACTTTTTTAATCACTTACTATCAAATATGTTTGAAAATTTTTCACGAGGACTAAAGTTTTATTGTGTGACCTTAAGGGTTGTCCGTTAAGTTGAGAAGTCTCAATTTTCTATCTTTTCAAACATAAACCTAAGTTGTGTGACTTAAATAACATGTGATTGCTTACAAATAGTAATTGATCTACTTGGAAAATGTACCTCAAGCCTAAATATGGTAAAATATAGTAACTTTGTGAAATGATCTGGCTAAGGAAATCTGCACTTCAAAAATTTTATGGTTAGGGTTAAACAGGGGAAGGAATTTTTTCCTAAAAACCATATTTGTCACTACTGCATTGTCTACCTATTGAAATTATCTTTCAAACCTATATATAAACTAATAATTATATAGTAATTACATAAGTTTTTAACAAAATAAATTTTTATCCCAAATAAAATATATAAATAATGAAGAGATTCTTCAAAAAATTTAGAAAGAATAATTTTACAAACATAATGAAAAATAAAAGATCAGCATAAATCTGATATGACATTTTAAAAAGAAATCTTTTATTATTATTAATAAAAAAAAATTTAATTCAAAAAAAAAAAAAGAAATTTAAAACTTTATGTAAAACTTGAGTTTTCTAATTTATTATTTTTATTTATTGTTAAATTAAAAATAAAGTATCTCAAATCTTCTTTTTTTATCATTATGTTTGAATTGTTTAATATTTANCTTACAAATAGTAATTGATCTACTTGGAAAATGTACCTCAAGCCTAAATATGGTAAAATATAGTAACTTTGTGAAATGATCTGGCTAAGGAAATCTGCACTTCAAAAATTTTATGGTTAGGGTTAAACAGGGGAAGGAATTTTTTCCTAAAAACCATATTTGTCACTACTGCATTGTCTACCTATTGAAATTATCTTTCAAACCTATATATAAACTAATAATTATATAGTAATTACATAAGTTTTTAACAAAATAAATTTTTATCCCAAATAAAATATATAAATAATGAAGAGATTCTTCAAAAAATTTAGAAAGAATAATTTTACAAACATAATGAAAAATAAAAGATCAGCATAAATCTGATATGACATTTTAAAAAGAAATCTTTTATTATTATTAATAAAAAAAAATTTAATTCAAAAAAAAAAAAAGAAATTTAAAACTTTATGTAAAACTTGAGTTTTCTAATTTATTATTTTTATTTATTGTTAAATTAAAAATAAAGTATCTCAAATCTTCTTTTTTTATCATTATGTTTGAATTGTTTAATATTTATTTACTTTTTTTTTTATTTTTACCTTTTTTTTTTATCATATTTGACTAATTATCATTATTATAATAAATAATAATAATATAAAATGATATTATTACATCAGGAAATTTTAATAGACATAAATTTACGGAAATTTAACATGATGTAAATTTCCATCATATTACGGAACCTACAGAAATTTTTGAAAATATGATAGAATACTGACGTTATTGCAGGTATACTTTCTATACTTCCCACTTACGGTTCTTTTAAAGAGTTTATAGTCCTTCCTCACTGGTCGAATGAACAAAAATCAGAATCCTATTGATAACGCAAATATGCATAAATCGGACATCCTATTTGTAAAAATTCATAAATCGGAAATTCCTATTTATAAATCAGAAAAAATCGACTGTTTATACTTAATAAATCTTAGCAAATTTAGCCATCAATTGGAATCCTATTCATAATAAAACTGTTCTATTTTTTTCCATTCGACTAGTGCCCGTTAGGTACAAGACTTTTAGTTTAGTTATTCTTTTATTTTAGAAGGCACCAATTAGTTTTTAGTTAGAACTAATAAATTAATTATTCTTTCAAGTCATTATAACTTTGTTACTTTTATTAATAACTTCATTATTAATAATTACTTTTACTAATAACTTCATATATTAATAATTTCCTTTATTAATAATAAATCCTTTTATTATTAATTTTATAACTTCCTTTATTCAATAACTTTCTTTATAACGAACTTCCTTATAATCCATATTTCAAATACTTCCATATTTTTATTAAAGATTATATCTTTAATTCGTTGGTACTTCTTTTATCAAATAATTTTTAATAAATATTATGTCAAATAAATACAATAATAAATCACTTTAATTATTTTATTTAACATTTATTAACATTTTATTTAATAGTCACTTCCTAATAATACAATTATATTTTTTATAATTATAATATTAACTTCCAACTTCCTTGAGCTTAAAAAGTTAAGATTAAAAAACTAAAAGCTTTGAGCTAAAAAGCTGGAAGAACCATATCAGGAAATTTTAATAGGCGTAATATTCCGTAATTATTACAAAACGTAAAATTTCCGTAATTTATACGGAGATTTCCCTGTAATATTACATATATCTCCGAAAGATTTCGATACATAATAATTTTATCCATAAAATCACCAATTTCTTACGCCTCGAAAAAATTCCACAAGATTTCGTAACTTTCTACGTATTTTTTACACCTCGAAAAATTCCGTAATTTTTTCGCAGCTTAATTTTTTTTACGAAAATATTTTTTACTTTCAAATCTTCGTAATATAAATTTTTGTACTTTTTTATGAATATTTACGGAAATATACGCAACTAGAAATCATATATTGCAAAAAAAAATATTTTTAATTTATTGTTCTCGGAATTCTTTGAATAATAATAAATTATAGCATAAAATATTTCAGATATTTATAAATAAAATATAATACTAAATAAAATATAATANTAATTATAATATTAACTTCCAACTTCCTTGAGCTTAAAAAGTTAAGATTAAAAAACTAAAAGCTTTGAGCTAAAAAGCTGGAAGAACCATATCAGGAAATTTTAATAGGCGTAATATTCCGTAATTATTACAAAACGTAAAATTTCCGTAATTTATACGGAGATTTCCCTGTAATATTACATATATCTCCGAAAGATTTCGATACATAATAATTTTATCCATAAAATCACCAATTTCTTACGCCTCGAAAAAATTCCACAAGATTTCGTAACTTTCTACGTATTTTTTACACCTCGAAAAATTCCGTAATTTTTTCGCAGCTTAATTTTTTTTTACGAAAATATTTTTTACTTTCAAATCTTCGTAATATAAATTTTTGTACTTTTTTATGAATATTTACGGAAATATACGCAACTAGAAATCATATATTGCAAAAAAAAATATTTTTAATTTATTGTTCTCGGAATTCTTTGAATAATAATAAATTATAGCATAAAATATTTCAGATATTTATAAATAAAATATAATACTAAATAAAATATAATACTAAATAAAATATAATATTAAATAAAATATAAAAAATGCTAAAATTAAAAATATTCATATTTTAAAAATTTCAGATTATTACACAAGACTATTACTTCGTGACCGAAAGCTTTGTCCTGTAAATATAACTTCATCTTCATATTCCTTTTCTCTTTCCTCTCTTTTCTTTTCTTCTTCTTCCTCTTCTTCTTCTTCCTCTTCTTCCTCCTCTTCTTCCTCCTCCTCCTCCTCCTCTCCTTCCTCATTATCTAACCCAATAATTTAACCTTCTTCTAACTTTTTTTATAAAAAAAATAAATTTTTTAATATTTAATATAATATCAAATTTTTTTTTTATATTTCTTACTTACTTTCTTAACTTTCATGATTTTGCATATCTCTTCGTTATTGATTTTGATTGATTCAGTTTTCGGATTCAACATATATTGACATACTACCATTCCAAATGCAATTTTTTCTTTTGTTAATTTTTTAAAATTTGGCCATGTTTTTTGTATGATCCTAATACACCAGGTCATTTCTTTATTACTATCAATACGTTGATAAAGTCTTTCATACGCATTTTTTAGTTTTTCCAAATCCTTCCACTCCTTTATTTCTTGGAGAGCAGATTTTGTATCAATATATGGAAGTTTGTACTCCCCAAATACTGCGAAAAGAGCAGACCTTACTCTATTCGCAATTGACCCTTTTAGACTTCGATGTTTAGTTAATAACTTTAAAAGTTTTTAAAACAATACGTTATATTTTAATATTATAATTTAAAATAATTTAAGTAAATAATTCAAATAAAACTTACAGGGCTTTAAATATATTTTGTGTAATAAGAGCTCCAACGTTTATTTTCTCAACCCCTGAAATATTCACAAAATTTCAATTCAGCACAACCAGCAGTAACAGATTTTAAATAACTTTCATCTGGATAGATTCTTTTATCTATAGCAGAATTTGCAACTTTCCAGACGAATTTTTATTTCGAAGTATTTCGAAATACTTTGAATTAATAACAAATGTTTCAATAAAAGAAGTTTTATAACAAATGTAAACACTTACATTTATAAATTCATTTTCAGTTGTATAATCTGATTCGATTCCACTTGATGCCAATAATTTCCGTATGTCAGAGATTTCTCTTTCTATCTTAATTTGTCTGTTATTCATTTCTATTTGTCTGCTATTCATCTCTTCAAATTTATTTAGGAAATAATTGGCATCTTTATGTGTAAATGAGGAATCATCTATAAAAAGAATTGTTTTAAAATTTTTGTATATTGCAAATATTTTCGAAGACTTTCGAAACATTACCATCAAAATAATTTTTTATAACTCCAGCAACTGTTTTTTGCTTTTTTCTTGAAGATGCTTCTGCAACTTCTTCTGATTCTATTAATACTATTGGCATTGTTGGTGTTGTTGGTGTTGTTGGTGTTGTTGCTGTTGGTGTTGTTGCTGCTGATGTTGTTGCTGCTGGTGTTGTTGCTGCGGGTGTTGTTGGGGTTGTTGATGATGCAGATTGTTTATGATCCTTTTTAACAAATTTTGATTTTCTAATCAAAAAACCAGAATAAAATTCATCTTTTTTTTTTTATTTCTTCTATAAAATGAAAGCATTTCCTTCTGATTCATTTTTTTTGTTACTATTTTTCTAAATTAAAAAACTATTTACTATTATATTTATTTTAAAATTATTTTAAAATTATTTTAAAATTATTAGAAATATTTGAAAATATTTAAAGAAACAAAACAGAATTTTAGTTCTTTATATATCATTTCCTACTATCTAAGTATGATGAATTATTTCAAAATTCTTTATTATTATATCCCTCAATTAAATAGTTATTATCTAATTGCTATCATTAAAATGTAATAATAATTCATAATATTACATCTCTGCAAATTACTCATAATTAGATATCTCCGCAACTTACAAAATTAATTAAAATCATATTTATTATTAGCAACAAATTTTCTGATTTTTAATTGCCCTATAAAAAGTCGTATACTTAAAATATACTTAAATTTTTTTAAAATATACTTAAAAATTTTTAAAATATACTTAAAATATACTTAAAATATACTTAAAATTTCTTAAAATATATTTAAAATTTTTTAAAATATACTTAAAATATACTTAAAATTTTTTAAAATATACCTGAAATATACTTAAAATTTTTTAAAATATACTTAAAATTTCTTAAAATATACTTAAATATACTTAAAACAGGTAATGATAAGTATATTTTAAGTATGTGTAAGTATATTTTAAGTATATTTTAAATATATTAAAAATTATGTCACCCAAATTAAATATATTTTTAAGTGTATTTTAAGTATATTTTATATGTATATTTTTAAGTATATTTTTTAAACATATTTTAAGTATATTTTAAGTATATTTTAATATATATGCTGAAATACTTAAAATATACTTAAAATATATTTAAAATATGTTTAAAAAATATACTTAAAAATATACGTAAAAAATATACTTAAAATATACTTAAAAATATATTTAATTTAGGTGACATAATTTTTAATATATTTAAAATATACTTAAAATATACTTACACATACTTAAAATATACTTATCATTACCTGTTTTAAGTCTATTTTAAATATACTTTAAGTATATTTTAAGTATATTTTAAGTAATACGACTTCTTATAGGGTTGAACAATACTAAAATTTTCGAATATTATATTTAATTACATGATTATAATTTATATTTATTTTCTTTTTCAAAAAAAAATATAGATAAAATAATTATATATTTTTAAAAATAATATGGATAAATACGAAATAAAGATTGAATTTATTAATATAAAATAATAATGTTTTTTTTTTAAAATATAATAATATGAAATATTCTGAAATAATACAACTTAAAATAGATATTTATTTATTAAATATTCATTAGTCTTATCAAATCGAGGAACTATATGAACTATATCTTCTATTGCTTATATTTCTATAAAATTGTATACCTCCGTCAATTTCAACAAAGGACAGCCATAAACAAATGGAGTTCTTTTAAATATAAAATCGTACCATTGTACAAGTGCAAGATGCAATGATTTTTCTTTCTTTAAAAATACTTCTGTTATAAGTAATGTNTATTTTAAGTATATTTTAAGTAATACGACTTCTTATAGGGTTGAACAATACTAAAATTTTCGAATATTATATTTAATTACATGATTATAATTTATATTTATTTTCTTTTTCAAAAAAAAATATAGATAAAATAATTATATATTTTTAAAAATAATATGGATAAATACGAAATAAAGATTGAATTTATTAATATAAAATAATAATGTTTTTTTTTTAAAATATAATAATATGAAATATTCTGAAATAATACAACTTAAAATAGATATTTATTTATTAAATATTCATTAGTCTTATCAAATCGAGGAACTATATGAACTATATCTTCTATTGCTTCTATTTCTATAAAATTGTATACCTCCGTCAATTTCAACAAAGGACAGCCATAAACAAATGGAGTTCTTTTAAATATAAAATCGTACCATTGTACAAGTGCAAGATGCAATGATTTTTCTTTCTTTAAAAATACTTCTGTTATAAGTAATGTCTAAATAAATAAAATAAAATAAAGTCAAATAATTTACATATTTTATTAATTAGAATTATTGTAATAATATATACCTGTGCGTAACAAATTCCATTATCAGATTGATATTCAAAAAGTTCTTCATCATTCATAGTTACAGAGATATTACTAAACTATGGTCGCTTGTGAAACATGTTTATTGTACGTAATATTGCACGATTTTTCAAAGTTACAGATCTATATATTTTTATGTGACAACCCTGTGCAGTTGAAATCTTAAGCAGATCAAAATATGAGTCCAAACTTTGAATAAAATGGTCTAAGCCTTTTATCATTTTTTCATCTAAATTTGTTTCATTTTTATATTTATCAATAAATTCAAAAGCTTCCAAAATATTAAATTCAAATAACTTCGAAGAATAATTAAATTTGAGTGGAGTTTTGAACTTTTTTTTAAAATCGTTTTGCTTAATTATCGTTTTTTTCTGTATCTAAATAAAAAAATTTTTTATTAGAGATTTTCCGTTATTTTTATAATTTTACATAATAATTTATGTTAATATTTACAGTTTTCATCATTTGCTCTTCCACATCTTTTTTATTACTGAAATGATATGGAATTTTAACATATGTCTTGTGTAAGGCTTCGTAAGTTTCAGTAGTATATCCATTTATGGCTCTGAATTCACGAATAGTATCAACAATATAATGAACTCATGAATGTAACTTTGGTAGTTTAAAATCAAAATTCGAAAATTAACCAAATAATTTAATAAATAGATTAGCCTATTTTTCAATTGCTTCCTGAAAATTTTTCAGATCACTTTCTTTAAACGTTTCTTGTCGACTTAATAAATACATTTCGTTCCATTTCACGTAAACTTCCGAAAGACCTTATTTAATAAATCATCAACTACAAATATCATTACCTTCATAATATTTTTATAATTATTTGCTGTTAAAAGAGCTATCAATTGTAATCCTCCCGAAAATATTTTTAGTTCCGGATGCCTCGGAATTAATGTAATTCTCCAGTTCATTTTATCCACTAATGATTTTCCTTCAGCTTCAAATAATAATTTTTTAATAAACTTTATTTGGTAGCGATACAAACCTAAATCCAAGTGATGCATTCTATCGAGTACTGTGGTAACGTAAACATTTATATTTCTAAATTAAAAATAATATAAAGTTAGAATGTACTCAATAATATAAAAGAGTATTATGAAAACTTACGGAATATTCTAAAAATAATTGAAAACTGTTCCAAACTAGCTTTTTCAGTTGTACCGTTATTATAATATTGCAACATATTTTCTTTGTTACAAAGTATCATCTGATCTATACATGTCGTCAAAACTAATTTGACCTTGACTCAACTCTTAAAATCTTAATTTTTAATTGCATCTGACTCAACTAATTGCGTCAATCACTAGTAAAAATCAAAATTTGACTTGACTCAACTCTAATTTTTCTTAATTTTAATTGCGTCTGACTCAATTCAATAGTTTTGACAACATGTATAATCTGATCATCCCTTAAACATATTATTTAAATTTTCTTTTGATACTAGACAAAAATGGCAAGAATAGTTTGAATTTGTTGATTTATAAGTTAACGAAAAAGTACATGCTTCTAGCCAATCACATATTATTGTGGAAACTCTCGGAAAAAACCAGAAAATTTCATTATCAATTTTTAATTCAATGCCATCGCCATCATCATTATCATTTGTAAATAATGAATCCAAAAGAAATTTAATAAAATTGTGAAAGGTTTCATGAACTAATTTTTTAAATTCAGAGGATTTTTTTTTTCTTTCATCTTTAACAGATAAAATCGGAAGATATCCCAATAACTGTTTGGCATCTTCTTTATTTCTTCTCCATGTGGAAATATTGCCAAGAAAAATATATATAGGATGAAGTGACCCCTTACCCAAAGTGTCAGTTGTAATTGCATCTGAATAAAGGATGATGGACAAAATGTATGCTACCGATGGAATTAATTCTTTCGCTTTTTTCCACCAGTTTCCAGTATATTGTTCTCCATATGATTGTTCATTTTCAATCTATAATAATATGTATAATATGTTTAGTAATCTTTAACTTGTGTCAGTATAAACAATGAATAAAATTTTTTACCTCCAATTTTTTGTACATCCGGAATTATATAGAGACGTTCTAGGACGCTATATATACGAAACGTCTGGAGAACGCACTAGAACGGTGCGTTCTAGTATGCTATATATACGAAACGTTCGGAGAACGCACTAGAACGGTACGTTCTAGTACGCTATATATATGAAACGTTCAGAGAACGCACTAGAACGGTGCGTTCTAGTACGCTATATATACGAAGTGTTCNACTAATTTTTTAAATTCAGAGGATTTTTTTTTTCTTTCATCTTTAACAGATAAAATCGGAAGATATCCCAATAACTGTTTGGCATCTTCTTTATTTCTTCTCCATGTGGAAATATTGCCAAGAAAAATATATATAGGATGAAGTGACCCCTTACCCAAAGTGTCAGTTGTAATTGCATCTGAATAAAGGATGATGGACAAAATGTATGCTACCGATGGAATTAATTCTTTCGCTTTTTTCCACCAGTTTCCAGTATATTGTTCTCCATATGATTGTTCATTTTCAATCTATAATAATATGTATAATATGTTTAGTAATCTTTAACTTGTGTCAGTATAAACAATGAATAAAATTTTTTACCTCCAATTTTTTGTACATCCGGAATTATATAGAGACGTTCTAGGACGCTATATATACGAAACGTCTGGAGAACGCACTAGAACGGTGCGTTCTAGTATGCTATATATACGAAACGTTCGGAGAACGCACTAGAACGGTACGTTCTAGTACGCTATATATATGAAACGTTCAGAGAACGCACTAGAACGGTGCGTTCTAGTACGCTATATATACGAAGTGTTCGGAGAACGCACTAGAACGGCATATTTAATACACTATATGAACGTAGGTGGTGTTCGTAGGACGCTATAGATCAGTGTATTTTGGACGCATTAGAACGTTTATATTTAATTCCTGATGTAATCATACACAAAAAGCTGGGAAATTTCTGAATTTAATAAAAGATTTTTTATACATTTTATAACTGGTTGATAATTTATAAAGTATTCTTTATTATTATGCACTAATATACGATATTTATAATATAATAATCGTGATAAATTCATTTTATCCATATACTTTCAGCCAGTTTCGATATTTTTAGAAAGGGGAGAAATAGATAAATTGGAATGCTTATTAAAAAATTTGATAATTGCATTGCCGGTTTTGTTATTTAAATTATATTTTGTAACAAGAATCATCAAATCGACATAAGATTTATTTGGAAACTCTTCAATGTCTGAATCTTCATTTCGTGAACTTTCACTTCCACTGGTCGAAATATGGAATATCGGGCACCTATCAAGCACCTATCGGGTACCTGATAGGTATGTGATAGGTGCCCGATATTCAACATATCGGGCACCCGATTGACGGTGTAGTCGTCCCGAAATTCGGGCACCTATCGGGTACATATCGGGTATCTATCGGGCATCTATCGGGCACCGATATTTTGTCATTTTTTTCAAATTATTTATTTTTTATCGGGCACCTATCATCTATATATCGGGTATAGTATATTATTGTATATCGGACACAGTATATCTCTGTATATTGGGTACCTATCATCTATATATCGGGTATAGTATGTTGCTGAATATCGGGCACAGTATATCTCTATATATCGGGGGCTTTTTTTCTTCGATCGGGTACCTATCGGTGCCTTTTATTTTATATATATATATTTTTCACTTTCTTATTCCCGAAATAATCACATTTTTTAGTTTATTATAAAAAATAATAAAATGAAATACATTATTTATTAATAAAAAATATAAAATGAAATATATTTTAATTATACTATATAAAATGTTCATATTTATTAATAAAAAATATAAATAAAATATATTATATATACTATATAAAACGTTATCAATTGTACTATATAAAATGTTCATATTTAAATCTATCTAATTATTTTTTTTTATTTTTTTTAGATTTTTTATTTTTTTTTTCTTTTTCTTTTTCTTTCCCTTTTCTTTTTCTTTTTCTNATTTTTTTCAAATTATTTATTTTTTATCGGGCACCTATCATCCATATATCAGGTATAGTATATTATTGTATATCGGACACAGTATATCTCTGTATATTGGGTACCTATCATCTATATATCGGGTATAGTATGTTGCTGAATATCGGGCACAGTATATCTCTATATATCGGGGGCTTTTTTTCTTCGATCGGGTACCTATCGGTGCCTTTTATTTTATATATATATATTTTTCACTTTCTTATTCCCGAAATAATCACATTTTTTAGTTTATTATAAAAAATAATAAAATGAAATACATTATTTATTAATAAAAAATATAAAATGAAATATATTTTAATTATACTATATAAAATGTTCATATTTATTAATAAAAAATATAAATAAAATATATTATATATACTATATAAAACGTTATCAATTGTACTATATAAAATGTTCATATTTAAATCTATCTAATTATTTTTTTTTATTTTTTTTAGATTTTTTATTTTTTTTTTCTTTTTCTTTTTCTTTCCCTTTTCTTTTTCTTTTTCTACTACTTGTTCCTACTTCCTCATTATTATCATTATCTTCTTCTTCCTCATTATTATCATTATCTTCTTCGTCCGAATCATAAATTGGGATATCTCTGTTAACCCAATTCAAGTGTTCAAGCACCTCCCTACTCAGTGTCCAAATTGGAGCACTTTTCAGAATTTCGGCCTCTGTTTTGTTTTGTTTATGGCGTTCGGATCTGATTCTAGCCTTTTGTGCTTTTTGTGTATTTGCTGGTCTACACACAACATCAATCGCTGGATCGATTCTTTTGTGTAATAATTTTTTTAACTATAAAATATAATTTATTAATATCATGTCCGATAGGTATAAAAATATATTAATTTGATTACTTACCGATTCAGATCTCCACCATTTATCCTTAATATAAATCGATGTCGTTTTTTGTCTCGTTGAGGTGATAGAAGTGGCTGCTGTAGTACCTCTACTTCTATTACTGCTATTACTATTACTATTATTATTATTATCATTATCGTAATTATTATTACGATTATTATCATTATCGTTATTATTATCGTTATTATCGTTATTATTATTATTATTGTCATCATCAACATCTATTATGCCAAACGCATCTCCAAATGAACCTTGTTTTATAAATTTAATAATTAATTTAGTTACAAATTAAAATAATAATAAATATAATTTATAAATATAGTACCTTCACCATATTCGTATTCTTCGTCTGTCATTTCCCACTCTTCAGAGTGGTATTTAGTTTCATTTAATATTTTTTTGACCTCCTTTTGAAGATACAAGGTCAATTTTTCGTCACCTTCTTGAAACAGGTATTCTGCTGCCCTGTTTCTCAGTTTCTTCTTCTATTTAAAATAAAATTATATCAATACTATACTTGATAGCTATATTATATATTATTATAAAAATCCTACCTTTTGCATGTCAGTATTCTTTCTCAGTCTCCTTAATTCTATTTTTCTATTTCCTTTTACTATAGTTCTATGTATTCGATGCCTAGTTTCCCACCTAGTATGTATCATTTCTAACAAATCTGTATCTGATACAGTATATTTTTTATTCATTATTTTACTTAGACAAGGTAAAAGTTTTGTGATGATAAAATCACGTTGTTCCACCCATGTAAGTTCTGGTTTTATTGGATATTTTGTTTTGTATTTGGAATTATAAATCAAAAATAATTCTTTCTATAATTAGATAAATTTGTATTAGTTATTCCGTGCCCGATATATATAAAAAAAAAAAAACAATTTACCCTAACTCGTTTATATGATTCGGAATCTAAATATTTTATTGTTTTTGTTTTCTTTTTTTTCTTTTTTTCTTCTTCAGATGATGAAGATTCAGATTCATCAGATTCATCAGATTCATCAGAAGATGACGAAGATTCATTAGCAGAAGAAGAAGGTGATGATGATAATGAGGAAGCAGTAGGGGAGGGCGAAGAAGAGGATGAAGAGGACGAAGAGGATGAAGAAGAGGAGGAAGAGGAGGAAGATTCTTTTTTATTTTTTTTATTTTTTCTAATTTTACTAATTTTTTTATTTTTACTTAGCATTTTTGTAAAAATTTTTCCAATTGTTTCGTAATCTATTAAATATAATTAATATATTAGTTATAATTATAATTATTATTTTATAAATAGACAATTAATTAATTAATTAATTAATTTACCTTTTTTTGATATTTTGTTGTGTGTTTTCTTTTTTAGTGCCTTGATAAGACGAAAAGAATACGTTACTTTTTTTGATTTCGTCATTTTTTTTATAAAAAAATAATTTTTTAAAAAAGAAAGAAAGGGAAAGAGTAGTTTTTTATATATTGTATTTTTCGGGCAGATGAATCAATTATTGCATCATGAAAAGGTAAAGTTATTAATCATTATATCATATTTTTTGATATCGGACATATTATATATGAGGTAATTAAGAAGTAATATTTCATATTACTTACGTGATATTCTTGTTTATGACGCGTTATTTCGTATGTAGCTGAAATGTAAAAGTTTAGAAATATATGTAATATATATAATATATATTTATAAATATACTTAAAAACAAAGTATTTTGATTTTTTAGAACTTTACCTTTTCCCTAACAAAGTATTTTGATTTTTTAGAACTTTACCTTTCCCTTAGATTTAAAGATTTTTAAAGCTAAATCAGTTACTTATATCTGAAAACGCAAAATTAAAAAAAAATGAAACATCACTTATCGGGGTCATATCAATATTATGAATAATATATTGTTAACATTATATATATTTTAAAGAAACGAATAAAAAAATCACTTATCGGGGTCCTGGTGTTATATATCAATATTAAGAATAATATAGTATTATCAACATTATAAAAATTATGGTTNAGGAAAACAAGATCATATAAAAACCTCTACAGGACATTTTTTACCAACTAACTACTTCCTCACCCTCCTACTAATATAACACCCAAAAACACAACACTAACCAACTAACACCCCTCAACAACTAATTCACATTACTTCCTCCTACACCTATCACCGTAGGCCATCTTACTAACTCAACTATAACTCCCAATTATTATTATAGAAAATAGCTTTTTACTTTTACAACTACCAAGTGTGGTTTTCACGGATATACTCTTTTTTCGAAATATGGCTATCTCCCTATCTTACAGGTTAGACAAACGTCCCCTATTCCCAGCCCCCATTAGCCCCCAGACTTTAAAATCCCTTTCGAAAAATGCCACTCTTAAGCGGCTCCTGAAGGGTATTATAAAAATTATGGTATATGTATAGTATAGTATTGTTAACATTATATATATTTTAAAGAAATGAATAGAAATGGGCCGCAAGGAGGTGTTATGCATATTAAAGAGAAAGAGATGGTATTAATGATAATGAAAAATAATGAAAAATAGGTATTTGTTTATTTATATGCAGATCAGAGGAGTAATGTGTAACATATTAATTTTAATATAATAATATAAATTATTTAGTACTATTGTTATATTAATAAATATAAATCATTACTATATATAACTATATATATATGAATATAAAATTTACTATTAACTAAATAAAATTTCTCTAATTTTAAGACGACGCGTATCATCTTTACGCGAATTTTAAAGACGCGTATCATCTGTAAATAATTTTTGCGCATTATAAAAAAGCAAGTATTTGACCATGTGAATATTTTAGAGAACATTTTTTGAAAATAAATTTATTAAAGAACTTTGACTAATAATTTACCTATCTTTTGAATAAAATGACTAAAAAATACAAATACATTTGTAATTGTATGGTCTGTGAAGGAAAAGAAGTTGAAGGAAAGACCCAGAAAAA
>PQFF01000115.1:507021-520587 GCA_003547095.1 Diversispora epigaea | reverse complement strand
CCCCAAAAACATAGACAATATGCTCAAGAATGGCTTAAATGTGACACCAGAGGAACAAGAGAAGCTCATTTTAAAATAAACGGAGTGCGATGGTCTGAATTGCTTCGTCTCCCTTACATGGATCCGATCAGATTTGCAGTAGTGGATCCAATGCATTGTTTGTTCCTTGGGATTGCAAAATGGATTATTCAATCCATATTTATTAAAGAAAATAAGCTAAATTCTGAGCAACTTCGTACAGCACAAAAGAGGATGGATAACGTTCAACTTCCATCTGATATTGGTCGAATCCCTCCAAAAATTGCTATCGGAGAAGGATTTTCAAAGCTTACTGCTGACCAATGGAAGACCTTTATTATGATATATGCAACAACAATTTTATGGGACATGTTAGATGATAATGATAGAAAGATATTGGGACATTTTGTTCGGGCGTGTAACTTATTGGTTGCTAGATTTGTTACTGAAGATGATCTGCAAGAAGCCCAAGAAAGATTAAGGGATATGTCAATAAATATANAAAGAACCTATGGGCCTGAATTTATTACAAGTAATATCCATTTATCAATGCATATTCCTGAATGCATACGGGATTATGGCTCTGTTTATAGTTTTTGGTTATTCCCGTACGAGCGATTAAATGGATACATAGGTAAGCCGCACATATCAGGTGTACAAAATTATAATAAATAAAATTTTAACACAAATCTTTTCATAGGTTCATATCCTAATAGTAATCGGCAGATCGAACCCGAACTTATGCGAATTGTTCTTAAAAATTCGCTTGTGGATTATCATCTTTCATGTCAATGGACATCTGGTCTCTTGGAGAATTCTCTTAAATTTCTTGCACTAAAGAAAGTTGCTGGCAGCTTAGCTGTAACTAATGAATTTGATAGAGAAGAGTTACAGTATTTCATCTCCCTGAGACATGACACGTTCAATAAAATCTATGGCACTGAATATATACCAGGACGTATGCTAACACCTTCACATGAAAAGGTAAGTATTCCCAAAGAGGTTCAAAAAATATTATGCGAATGGTATGTAACATTATATAATAGAAAAAAGAAAGATGTGAACGCATGTATGGAAGTAACTATGAACCAACATGCACGATTAATAATAGGTAATGAAATATTTGGGTCCAAGATCACTGGACGACATGAAAATAATGCAATTATATTAGCGAAGTGGAAAGCATATAAAGATGGAACAAGTGATATTTATCCTGGGGAGGTACAATATTACTTCGAACATACTCTAACACTTCCAAAAGGATCCAAAACACATCTTCTAGCATATGTCAAATGGTATAAAAATGCGCCTTCCTCTAGTATACGATTTAAGCATAAATTTATGGAGCCTAAAGTATCCAATACTGAGTTGTGGAATGGAGAATACTATGAGGAAGGTCAAGATTCAATTATTGCAGTGCATAGAATATATGGTCGAGCCATTAAGATAAACTATCGGACGGGGAATAAGAATAAGAATAATTATGTTTCAATAATACCATTGAATCGAAGATTTAATGTTTAATTTTAATTTTATTTATTTATTAATTAATAATAAAGAGATTATCTAATACAATGAGCATATCAAACAATAACTAAACTTTANTCTTGGAGAATTCTCTTAAATTTCTTGCACTAAAGAAAGTTGCTGGCAGCTTAGCTGTAACTAATGAATTTGATAGAGAAGAGTTACAGTATTTCATCTCCCTGAGACATGACACGTTCAATAAAATCTATGGCACTGAATATATACCAGGACGTATGCTAACACCTTCACATGAAAAGGTAAGTATTCCCAAAGAGGTTCAAAAAATATTATGCGAATGGTATGTAACATTATATAATAGAAAAAAGAAAGATGTGAACGCATGTATGGAAGTAACTATGAACCAACATGCACGATTAATAATAGGTAATGAAATATTTGGGTCCAAGATCACTGGACGACATGAAAATAATGCAATTATATTAGCGAAGTGGAAAGCATATAAAGATGGAACAAGTGATATTTATCCTGGGGAGGTACAATATTACTTCGAACATACTCTAACACTTCCAAAAGGATCCAAAACACATCTTCTAGCATATGTCAAATGGTATAAAAATGCGCCTTCCTCTAGTATACGATTTAAGCATAAATTTATGGAGCCTAAAGTATCCAATACTGAGTTGTGGAATGGAGAATACTATGAGGAAGGTCAAGATTCAATTATTGCAGTGCATAGAATATATGGTCGAGCCATTAAGATAAACTATCGGACGGGGAATAAGAATAAGAATAATTATGTTTCAATAATACCATTGAATCGAAGATTTAATGTTTAATTTTAATTTTATTTATTTATTAATTAATAATAAAGAGATTATCTAATACAATGAGCATATCAAACAATAACTAAACTTTAAAGTATATCTAATTTTATGCAAGAAAA
The DNA here is from genome assembly GCA_003547095.1 of Diversispora epigaea. Classification (NCBI taxonomy): domain Eukaryota; kingdom Fungi; phylum Glomeromycota; class Glomeromycetes; order Diversisporales; family Diversisporaceae; genus Diversispora; species Diversispora epigaea. The sequence goes on along the minus strand of PQFF01000115.1, from coordinate 518,138 downwards.
CTTGAATTTTAAGTATATGCATCTGATAGGTTGTATAACAGATAAGTCAAAAATATCAAATCGTGTGCTTGATAGGGAAAAACCTGAATAAAATTTTTAATAAATCAGGTGTCCGATATATACCCGATATTACTATTTATTATCATATACCCAATATTGAAGGTAATATCGGGTGTCTGAAATAATAATAATTAATATCACTGCCATATCGGGTGCATTATAAAATTTACAAAAAAAAACCCTAGATATCGGGTGCCCGATATATATAAAAATATTATTCGCACTCGATAGGTACCCTATAGGTACCCAATATTCAAATATATCGGGTACCCGATAGGTGCCTGATAGGTGCCCGATATTTGGATTTTGACCTGTGTTCTGATTATACTTGCACGCAAAATTATTTTGGGGAAAAAAGTCGAAATAGTTTTTTATAGAAAACGAAATTATTTTACTTAAAACCTGAAATTTTTTAACCACTCAGATTTATTCTTTGATTGAAGATACACATAACTGGGTACTTTTTTTACTTCCATATATAGAATAGATTCTGCATAAATCTCAAAAAGTCAAAATACCTCAAAAATCCAAAATCAATTTTGGGAACATGTATACTTCTGATATCTAAGTTTTCATTCTGTAAACGTTCGATATTTGAATCTTCATTTTGTAAATTTTTGACATCTGAGTCTTCATTTCGCGAACTTTCGAACAAAATTTCTTCAAAACGTTCTGGAATATTACTGATAACTTCTAATGAAACTGAAGCATCAGTATCATAATCACTATATTCAAATAGATCTGTTATCTCTAAACCTGATGGTAAGTTTTCTATTTCTTGAATACTTTGTCTTTCTTCTATACGATTAAAATCATTATTATCTAATAACATATCAATGACTTCTGAAACTTCTGTATTGAATTCTTCTGTACTAACATCATAAAGGTTTATACATCTATTTACATGTTGGGAATATGAATTACGGTTAGAAAAATAACGAATATTGCAATAAGGACATTTATAACTTGTAAACATTTTTTAAAAATTAAATTTTTTGAAATTTTAAGATACTTTTAACTATTCTTTTTCATTACACTTATATATTTTTTTAATTTTATTTTTTTTCCTTTTTACAACAATAAGAAAATTATTCAAATGTTTCGCTTTTCTATATCTTGCAATAAATATCTAATAATGAATAATTATAAAAATCATTTGAAATTTTTCATTTTTCTTTATTTTGGGTAATAATTATTTTTTATTTTCACTATATTTTGTGATATAACAAAAAAATAAAGACATATCACTAGTTATAATTTATGATAAATAAAAATATTCATTTTTATTTATATTTCATAATATAATTTATGGTAAATAAGATATAATAAATTGATAAAAATTATTATTTTATTTTCGTTATATTTCGTGATATAACAAAAAAATAAAGACATTATCACTTGCTATAATTTATAGTAAATAAGAATACAATGAATACAATATTTCATGATATAACAGGAAATAAAGATAAAGATTATAATCTTTTTTGGACAATAAATGCGCATTGATATACTTGATATAACTAACCGTAATACAGTTTACAAAATATAATGTAAATCCTGATATAATGAAGATCAATATCTCATTCTCTTTTCATCTTACATGCTAGGAGTATGATATTAAATGCTTTCGATACTTTACACTTTATGAAAATAATAATAACTAATACATTCTTTTAAATATACAATCCTTCATAATGTTTTTTATCATTTAACTTTCCGCACCGCATATTACCTTATTTTTTCTATTTTTTGTTGATTTTTTTCATACCAAAATTCTTTTCGATATTTCGTATCTCTACGTTTAAATTCAAGTAAATATATTTGAGATTATTTCTACTAATACTTAATATTAATAATGAAATTCTATATATATCTTTACATTATAATGCACTTTCATAATAATATGAAAAAAATAATATTAATAAATGAGAATTCAAATTTGGCTTAAGAGAATCATGCCCAACTATACTTGTACGCAAAATTATTTTGGGGCCCCGAAATTGCAATTTTGGGGAAAAAAGTCGAAATAGTTTTTCATAGAAGACGAAATTATTTTACTTAAAACCCGAAATTTTTTGACCACCCAGATTTATTCTTTGATTGAAGATACACATAACTGGGTACTTTTTTTACTTCCATATATAGAATAGATTCTGCATAAATCTCAAAAAGTCGAAATACCTCAAAAATTCAAAATCAATTTTGGGAACATGTATATGCCCAACTACAAGAAACGTTTTTCTCATAGAACTACTCCAACTACTACAACTACTCTAACTACTGCGACCTCTCCAACTACTGTGACTTTTCCAACTACCGTAACTACCCCAATTATCGCAACCGCCTCGACTACTTGTTTTTACCATATTAATAAAGCTATTAATTTCACATAATTAATTGTGTTTAGTTTGTATACTTCGTGTATTTATTAACAATATCCTGTAAATATAATTGAGAATTTTTTTACGTATCTCTGATCGTTCCCCGAGAAAACAGTTTTGTATCATATGACTTATTATATATATGAGTTATATTAATGAACAAGTTTTGCATATTATATAAAAAATGGCAAACTCATAATCTTGCTTGAAGAACAAAATTCCAAGCTTACAGCTGAGATTACTGAACTTAAAAGGGAAAAGGCTAAATTCTTAGCTAAGGAAGTAGGGTTTATAGCTAGAATAATGGAATTAGAACAAAATGCTGAAAAAGTAAAATTAAGAAATAACAAGCTCAATGCTAAAATCATGGAACTAGAACGGTCAACAGTTACTACACCATAAGATGATTATCCATAGATTTTTATTGTGTATATTTAAATATCTTGACACTAGGGATAGTAGGCGCAATACGAATTGAGCCAGGAATTTAGCTAGATTTAATTTAGCCAATTGAGCCCAGAATTTAGCCACGGCGCAATCAGGCGCAATGGCTAAATTTTGGTGCAAAGGCTAAATAATGGCGCAATTCTGATTGGCTGGCGCAATTACAAAAAATTATTTTTAAATTTTTAAAAATAATTAATTTTAGCTTTAATTTTAAATTAATTTTACATAACCAGGAGCGATTTTCTACTATGATATTTCTATAACAGATCGAAAGATCTGATTCTTAGCTACAAGATAATATATATTTTATTCCTGTAACATTAAAATTGACCAAATTATAGCTATTTTAAAACAATATATTAAAATNTTTTTTTTTTTTTTTTTTTTTTTTTTTTTTTTTGTAAGCGAAGTCTTGCTTTATTATAATATGATAACAAAATGCACAGCAATTTTACATATAAAATAAAACTAACTAAATTTCTAATATAAAATATATGAAATATAGTTCGACTAATCACTCCGACAGAAAACTGTCGAACTCACCAGAACAACCCAATAAGCTACTAAAAAAAAAATTAACTTTTTCCCATTCGGTATGTCGTTGCTAACATCCGACGGTCCCCCCCTACAAACACTCCTTAAAGAAACAACATCTTTCACCGCACAAGAATTTTAAAAATTTACTTTCAACACTACTCCTACTCTCCTAAGGAAAACCACATTCCACCCCACCGTATCCATATTGAACTCACGAACCATTGTAGATATCATAATACTTTACCAATTCTATTTATGGATAAACTTATCACTTTTCTTCCAGCAAGGAACATATTGGTAATAGCGGCGGAATTAACCCCCTCCCATTAACATGGTATTCGAACAATTAAGTTCTTCCAGTATGTATTGTTGGTGTTTGCAGTAGTTTCTATAAATTGGTTTCAATAACGGACCCAAAGGATCCTCCCAGGTCGCTGCAGTCCATGGCCTCGGTATTCAGATAGGATTGCTAAACAGCCTAACTACCCTATGTCCCAATTAAGTACTATACTTCCCTAGCGAGGACGCACCTATCCATCTTATTACACTGGTTTAACGAAATTTACATTTCTTCCAACATCTATAGAGCCCCGACTTTGATTCGAATTGAAGAGCTTATTGCAAAATAAAAGGCTAATATTATAATACCAAAAAATTTAAAACAACAAACCAATAACACCCTACACCACAACCACTAACCCTCTACTCAATAACAGCAACTCACACCCCGGCGACAACTAAAATACATCACACTCCCCCGTCCTCCCACAATTCATCACATCCCCTGCATCCCCGCCGATCATCCCCTTGAGTATCACCATACCACACTTTTTATCAATGCGTCACCCCTGATCGACAAGATCGACAAATCAGGGTCAAACCGAAATTTGAGAATTCCTCAAAACCATCCAAAAACATGAAAAAAGAGAATTCGTGGCGCAGACCCTTCCCACTACCAGACGAAAATTATACAGCCCCAGAGGGAACTCCTGTTTCCAGTGTTCGTTCGAGGTCAAAACGTTAAAACGGAAAAGGGCAACTAAGACCAAGTCACCAGTTCGTCTTTAGGCTTATCCACATGAAGACTATTTTNTAGCGAGGACGCACCTATCCATCTTATTACACTGGTTTAACGAAATTTACATTTCTTCCAACATCTATAGAGCCCCGACTTTGATTCGAATTGAAGAGCTTATTGCAAAATAAAAGGCTAATATTATAATACCAAAAAATTTAAAACAACAAACCAATAACACCCTACACCACAACCACTAACCCTCTACTCAATAACAGCAACTCACACCCCGGCGACAACTAAAATACATCACACTCCCCCGTCCTCCCACAATTCATCACATCCCCTGCATCCCCGCCGATCATCCCCTTGAGTATCACCATACCACACTTTTTATCAATGCGTCACCCCTGATCGACAAGATCGACAAATCAGGGTCAAACCGAAATTTGAGAATTCCTCAAAACCATCCAAAAACATGAAAAAAGAGAATTCGTGGCGCAGACCCTTCCCACTACCAGACGAAAATTATACAGCCCCAGAGGGAACTCCTGTTTCCAGTGTTCGTTCGAGGTCAAAACGTTAAAACGGAAAAGGGCAACTAAGACCAAGTCACCAGTTCGTCTTTAGGCTTATCCACATGAAGACTATTTTCACAGGAAAACGTCAAGTTCGCCGTTTACACCTTTCATCAAGAGAACCAGAGCCAAAAACCCGTAGACCAAACTTCATATATTTTTCTTAGGACCGTCCACCATAGTTAGTCTTATCCGGTCGGACTTAACCTCCAACTAACAGGCACCAAGAAAAAAAATAATAATTTTTTACTGCGTATTTTTTGAATAATTTATCGAACGGAGAGAGAGAGTTTTTTTACAATATATTAAAATGTTAATATCAGTAAAATTAATTAATAATTTTATTTGATCAACTTTTTGTCACGTGACCAAAATTGCGCCTGAATTTAGCCAGAAAAAAATTAATTAGCCTTTGAGTCAGAATTTAGCTGGCACAATTTAATTAGCCTTTGAGCCAGAATTTAGCTAGCGCAAAATTAATTAATCAAAGGTACAATTATTGAGCCAACCTTGATATCAATTGAGCCTTCTACCCTTACTTGACACTAGCTCCATTATCATGTATTTTTTATCGTATATTTTATCCTGTATTTTTATCATATATAAATTTTATTAATAAAAAATTTTGTGTTATTTTTTGTGTGTATTTATTATTTTCTTGACAAAACTACATGACCAAAACTCAAAAAAAGTCACACACTATATTTTTTGTGTAATTTTTTATACCCAATATGGATTTATGTGTCCGATATAACCTTTTGAATATATCTATAGTTATATAAAACAATGGCAAGTACTCAATCCGCAATTGAAACATTGAGAGAATTAAATTTCAAGCTCACATCTCAGATTATTGAACTTAGAAAGGAGAATGTCGAGATTTTCGAATTTAAAAAATAATATTGTCTATTGTTGAGGTTATAGTTGACACAGTTAGCACAGCTGGTACAATTGTATTACGATCTGGTATGGTTAATTTTTGCTCTCTTTCAAACCTACGTTTTTTATTATAACAATTGTGATGTGAAAACTTTTTGGTCAGTTTTTTTTGTGACATACTACTGGATATGAAAAAATGCTTTCAATATATTAAATAATTGATGAAGAATTGTAACGTGTATCACAGAATAAAATAGAAATTAATTCTATCACGTGATGAAGTGATTATAAATCCAAATCTGATTAACGTGTTATTTAAGAGGGAAACTATGTATTTAAGAGTTCTCTTTTTTTTATAATTTTTTGTATTTTTTTCTTGCACCTCAACAAAGCTATATTTTTACTAAATTTTTTATACCATGACTGAACAAATTACTTCATATTTGATATGACATAAATAATTTTTCTGAGGTTTTCTGCTTCTCTATCGAAATGTGATAGTTAGTAGTGCTAACTATCGCATTTCGATAAAGAAGCACTACTCTGACCGATTTCCGTTGATATGATCTCGATAACGATTAAACTAAAAATTTTATAAGAGAGGCACAAAAACTTGGTGAAGATTTGAAAGAAAAGGTGTGTTTTTTTTTATTTTGCAAAATTAGGGTAACTTCTGGCTGGACCACAATATGTGCAGTAGGCTGAGGAGAACTACCGGGTATGACAAGTTGGTAACTACTCCAAGTTCTCTATTCAGGCACCCTAACTTTGTCGTTGGTAAAAGTCTACTGATTCCGGAGGAGGAATCAATTATGTGTCTTTCTTTTGAGGCATGCCTTTTATCAGTTGATTTCTCTATACTATTAGATTCGTCCTAAACCATTTGATTTTGGCATGCCCTTATCACTAAATAGAAAATTACACACTGTTAACACTGATAAATGCTTTTTTTACAATAGGTCAATCGGAAACGACAACATAATAACTTGGAAGAATATTGGAATGATATAATCAATGAATGTAAAATAGTAAGTAAATCACTTATTTTGCATTTATATGTTAACTTTAACATTATTTTTAATTATTCTTCTGGAATTAGAAACAAGAAATTGAGCGCCTTCAGTATAAATTATCTGAAATCAACAAAAGAGTAAGAATAGAGAATGCAAAATACAATAATGTCAATAATAATAATAATGATAATGAAAATAATGATAAAAATAATAATAATAATAACAATAATAATAAAAATAATAATGATAATGGTGATAATGGTGATAATGGTGATGATAATAATACTGATGAAAATAACAATAATGATAATAATAACGATAATAGCAACGATGATAATAATAATAGTAATAATAGTAATAATAGTAATAGCGACAATAATAATAATGATGATGACGATGATGAAAATAATAATAATAATAATAATAGTAATAACGATGATAACAACAATAACGATAACGATAATAACGATGACAGTGATAATANGGAATTAGAAACAAGAAATTGAGCGACTTCAGTATAAATTATCTGAAATCAACAAAAGAGTAAGAATAGAGAATGCAAAATACAATAATGTCAATAATAATAATAATGATAATGAAAATAATGATAAAAATAATAATAATAATAACAATAATAATAAAAATAATAATGATAATGGTGATAATGGTGATAATGGTGATGATAATAATACTGATGAAAATAACAATAATGATAATAATAACGATAATAGCAACGATGATAATAATAATAGTAATAATAGTAATAATAGTAATAGCGACAATAATAATAATGATGATGACGATGATGAAAATAATAATAATAATAATAATAGTAATAACGATGATAACAACAATAACGATAACGATAATAACGATGACAGTGATAATAACAATGGTAAAAATAATAATAGAAACAATAACAATAATAATGACAATAACAATGACAATAATAATGATAATAATAATGGTGATAACAGTGATACATCAGTAAATTTTTTTAAACATAAACCTTCGAAGTCCTTCACTCTGATAACCTTCAAATACCTCCAACATAAACGTAATATTTACGAAGGTATTGGTACCGAAAACCTTCATTTTTATTAATAAAACGTAATATTCCATCAGGAAATTTTAATAGGCGTAATATTCCATAATTATTACAAAACATAAAATTTCCGTAATTTATACGAAGATTTCCCTGTAATATTACATATATCTCCGAAAGATTTCGATACATAATAATTTCGCCCGTAAAATCACCAATTTCTTACATCTCGAAAAAATTTCGCAAGATTTCGTAACTTTCTATGTATTTATTACACCTTGAAAAAATTACATCTCGAAAAATTCCGTAATTTTTTCGTAGCTAAATTTTTTTTTACAAAAATTTTTTTTACTTTCAAATCTTCGTAATATAAATTTTTGCACTTTTTTATGAATATTTACGGAAATATACGCAACTAGAAATCATATATTGCAAAAAAATTTATTTTTAATTTATTATTCTCGGAATTCTTTGAATAATAATAAATTATAGCATAAAATATTTCAGATATTTATAAATAAAATATAATATTAAATAAAATATAATACTAAATAAAATATAAAAAATGCTAAAATACTAAATAAAATAAAATTAAAAATATTCATATTTTAAAAATTTCAGATTATTACGCAAGACTATTACTTCGTGACCGAAAGTTTTGTCCTGTAAATATAACTTTATCTTCATATTCCTCTTTTCTTTCCTCTCTTTCCTTTTCTTCTTCTTCTTCTTCTTTCTCCTCTTCTTCCTCCTCTTCTTCCTCCTCCTCTCCTTCCTCATTATCTAACCCAATAATTTGACCTTCTTCTAGGTTTTTCTATAAAAAAAATAAATTTTTTAATATTTAATATAATATCAAATTTTTTTTTTATATTTCTTACTTACTTTCTTAACTTTCATGATTTTGCGTATCTCTTCGTCATTGATTTTGATTGATTCAGTTTTCAGATTCAACATATATTGGCATACCGCCATTCCAAACGTAATTTTTTCTTTTGTTAATTTTTTAAAATTTGGCCATGTTTTTTGTATAATCCTAGCACACCAGGTCATTTCTTTATCACTATCAATACGTTGATAAAGTCTTTCATACGCATTTTTTAGTTTATCCGAATCCTTCCACTCCTTTATTTCTTGAGGAACAGATTTTGTATCAATATATGGAAGTTCGTGCTTCCCAAATACTGCGAAAAGAGCAGACCTTACTCTATTCGCAATTGACCCTCTTAGACTTTGATGTTTAGTTAATAACTTTAAAAGTTTTTAAAACAATACGTTATATTTTAATATTATAATTTAAAATAATTTAAGTAAGTAATTCAAATAAAACTTACAGGGCTTTGAATATATTTTGTGTAATAAGAGCTCCAACGTTTGTTTTCCCAACTCCCGAAATATTCATGAAATTTCAATTCAGCACAACTAGCAGCAACAGATTTTAAATAACTTTCATTCGGATAGATTCTTTTATCTATAGCAGAATTTGCAACTTTCCAGACGAATTTCTATTTCGAAGTATTTCGAAGTATTTCGAAGTATTTTGAATTAATAACAAATGTTTCAATAAAAGAAGCTTTATAACAAATGTAAACACTTACATTTATAAATTCATTTTCAGTTGTATAATCTGATTCGATTCCACTTGATGCCAATAATTTCCGTATGTCAGAGATTTCTCTTTCTATCTTAATTTGTCTATTATTCATTTCTATTTGTCTGCTATTCATCTCTTCAAATTTATTTAGGAAATAATTGACATCTTTATGTGTAAATTGGGAATCATCTATAAAAAGAATTGTTTTAAAATTTTTGTATATTGCAAATATTTTCGAAGACTTTCAAAACATTACCATCAGAATAATTTTTTATAGCTCCAGCAACTGTTTTTTGCTTTTTTCTTGAAGATGCTTCTGCAACTTCTTCTGATTCTATTAATACTATTGGCATTGTTGGTGTTGTTGGTGTTGTTGGTGTTGTTGCTATTGGTGTTATTGCTGCTGGTGTTGTTGCTGCTGGTGTTGTTGCTGCTAGTGTTGTTGCTGTGGGTGTTGTTGGGGTTGTTGATGATGCAGATTGTTTACAATCCTTTTTAACAAATTTTGATTTTCTAGTCAAAAGACCAGAATAAAATTCATCTTTTTTTTTTTTATTTCTTCTATAAAATGAAAGCATTTCCTTCTGATTCATTTTTTTTGTTACTATTTTTCTAAATTAAAAAACTATTTACTATTATATTTATTTTAAAATTATTTTAAAATTATTTTAAAATTATTAGAAATATTCGAAAATATTTAAAGAAATAAAACGGAATTTTAGTTCTTTATATATCATTTCCTACTATCTAAGTATGATGAATTATTTCAAAATTCTTTATTATTATATTCCTCAATTAGATAATTATTATCTAATTGCTATCATTAAAATATAATAATAATTCATAATATTACATCTCTGCAAATTACTCATAATTAGATATCTCCGCAACTTACAAAATTAATTAAAATCATATTCGTTATTAGCAACAAATTTTCTGATTTTTAATTGAACAATACTAAAGTCTTCGAATATTATATTTAATTACATAATTATAATTTATATTTATTTTCTTTTTCAAAAAAAAATATAGATAAAATAATTATATATTTTTAAAAATAATGTGAATAAATGCGAAATAAAGATTGAATTTATTAATATAAAATAATAATATTTTTTTTTAAAATATAATAATACGGAACATTCTGAAATAATACAACTTAAAATAGATATTTATTTACTAAATATTCATTAGTCTTATCAAATCGAGGAACTATATCATCAGGAAACTTTTCGGGGCGTAAATTTACAGAAAATTTACGGGACCTACAGAAATTTACGCCTAAAAAAATCAATTTTTTTGACTTTGATCACTATTTATAAGACAGGGAGCGATTTTTTACTAAGATATTTCTATGACAGATCGAAAGATCTGGTTCTTAGCTACAAGATGATATGTGTTTCATTTCTGTAACATTAATATTCGCGAAGATATTCACGTTTAAAGTTTCACATTTGTGAAAAAATTTCCGCGTAAATTTTTCGAAAATTTCCGTAATTCTGCCGGAAATTCACGTGACGTCATAGAAATTTCCGGCAGAATTACGAAAATTTTCGGAAAATTTACGC
>PQFF01000115.1:455687-506436 GCA_003547095.1 Diversispora epigaea | reverse complement strand
TTTAAAATTTATTTATTTAAAATTTATTTAATTATAATTTTACAATCTACAAGATGAAGAATTGAATAATGAAAATAATAATGGGGTTGGTAATTTTAATAATTGACAATAATAATGATTAATTATAAAAATTATTCAAATATTTGGTTGCTAATAGTAAATAATAGTAAATAATAAATTTGAAAAAAAATTATATAAAATTTTGACACCTTTTGTTAATTTTAATATTGTCTAAACCTTTTGTCAGTTTTGACATTTGTTAGTTTTGACACTGTCTAAACCTTTTGTAGTTTCGACATTTAAAAATCTAAATGTCTAAACATCTAAATATATTTCGACTTTCGACATTGTCTAAACTTCATAGTTTCGTCAGGCAACTATAAGTAATGTCTAAATAAATAAAATAAAATAAAGTCAAATAATTTACATATTTTATTGAATAGAATTATTGTAATAATATATACCTGTGCGTAACAAATTCCATTATCAGATTGATATTCAAAAAGTTCTTCATCATTCATAGTTACAGAGATATTACTAAACCATGGCCGCTTGTGAAACATGTTTTTTGTATGTAATATTGCACGATTTTTCAAAGTTACAGATTCATATATTTTTATGTGACAACCCTGTGCAGTTGAAATCTTAAGCAGATCAAAATATGAGTCCAAACTTTGAATAAAATGGTCTAAGCCTTTTATCATTTTTTCATCTAAATTTGTTTCATTTTTATATTTATCAATAAATTCAAAAGCTTCCGAAATATCAAATTCAAATAACTTCGAAGAATAATTAAATTTGAGTGGAGTTTTGAACTTTTTTTTAAAGTCGTTTTGCTTAATTATCACTTTTCTTCATATCTAAATAAAAAATTTTTTATTAGAGATTTTCCGTTATTTTTATAATTTTACATGATAATTTATGTTAATATTTACAGTTTTCATCATTTGCTCTTCCACATCTTTTTTATTACTGAGACGATATAGAATTTTGACATATGTCTTGTGTAAGGCTTCGTAAGTTTCAGTAGTATATCTATTTATGGCTCCGAATTCACGAATAGTATCAACAATATGATGAATCCATGAATGTAATTTTGGCAGTTTAAAATCAGAATTCGAAAATTGACCAAATAATTTAATAAATAGATTAACCCATTTTTCAATTGCTTCCTGAAAATTTTTCAGATCACTTTCTTTAAACGTTTCCTGTCGACTTAATAAGTACATTTCGTTCCATTTCACGTAAACTTCTAAAAGATCCTTATTTAATAAATCATCAACTATAAATACTATCACTTTCATAATATTTCTATAATTATCTGCTGTTAAAAGAGCTATTGATTGTAATTCTCCCGAAAATATTTTTAGTTCCGGATGCCTCGGAATTAATGTAATTCTCCAGTTCATTTTATCCACTAATGATCTTCCTTCAGCTTCAAATAATAATTTTTTAGTAAACTCTATTTGGTAGCGATATAAACCTAAATCCAAGTGATACATTCTATCGAGTACAGTGGCAACGTAAACATTTATATTTCTAAATTAAAAATAATATAAAATTAGAATGTACTCAACAATATAAAAGAGTATTACGAAAACTTACGGAATATTCCAAAAATAATTGAAAACTGGTTCCAAACTAACTTTTTCAATTGTACTGTTATTATAATATTGCAACATATTTTCTTTGTTACGAAGTACCATCTGATCATCCCTTAAACGTGTATTATTTAAATTTTCTTTTGATACTAAACAAAAATGGCAAGGATAGTTTGAATTTGTTGATTTATAAGTTAATAAAAAAGTACATGCTTCTGGCCAATCGCATATTATTGTGGAAACTCTCAGAAAAAACCAGAAAATTTCATTATCATTTGTAAATAATGGATCCAAAAGAAATTTAATAGAATTGTGAAAGGGTTCGCAAACTAATTTTTTAAATTCAGAGGATTTTTTTTCTCTCTCATCTTTAGCAGATAAAATCGGAAGGTATCCCAATAACTATTTGACATCTTCTTTATTTCTTCTCCACGTGGGAATATTGCCAAGAGAAATATATATAAGATGAAGTGACCCCTTACCCAAAGTGTCAGTTGTAGTTGCATTTGAATAAAGGATGATGGACAAAATGTATGCTACCGATGGAATTGATTCTTTCGCTTTTTTCCACCAGTTTCCAGTATATTGTTCTCCATATGATTGTTCATTTTCAATCTATAATAATATGTATAATATGTTTAATGATCTTTAACTTGTGTCAGTATAAACAATGAATAAAATTTTTTACCTCCAATTTTTTGTAATCATACACAAAAAGCTGGGAAATTTCCAGATTTGATAAAAGATTTTCTATACATTTTATAACTGGTTGATAATTTGTAAAGTATTCTTTATTATTATGCACTAATATACGATGTTTATAATATAATAATCGTGATAAATTCATTTTATCCATATACTTTCGGCCCGTTTCGATATTTTTAGGAAGGGGAGAAATAGATAAATTGGAATGCTTATTAAAAAATTTGATAATTGCATTGNATAAAAAAGTACATGCTTCTGGCCAATCGCATATTATTGTGGAAACTCTCAGAAAAAACCAGAAAATTTCATTATCATTTGTAAATAATGGATCCAAAAGAAATTTAATAGAATTGTGAAAGGGTTCGCAAACTAATTTTTTAAATTCAGAGGATTTTTTTTCTCTCTCATCTTTAGCAGATAAAATCGGAAGGTATCCCAATAACTATTTGACATCTTCTTTATTTCTTCTCCACGTGGGAATATTGCCAAGAGAAATATATATAAGATGAAGTGACCCCTTACCCAAAGTGTCAGTTGTAGTTGCATTTGAATAAAGGATGATGGACAAAATGTATGCTACCGATGGAATTGATTCTTTCGCTTTTTTCCACCAGTTTCCAGTATATTGTTCTCCATATGATTGTTCATTTTCAATCTATAATAATATGTATAATATGTTTAGTGATCTTTAACTTGTGTCAGTATAAACAATGAATAAAATTTTTTACCTCCAATTTTTTGTAATCATACACAAAAAGCTGGGAAATTTCCAGATTTGATAAAAGATTTTCTATACATTTTATAACTGGTTGATAATTTGTAAAGTATTCTTTATTATTATGCACTAATATACGATGTTTATAATATAATAATCGTGATAAATTCATTTTATCCATATACTTTCGGCCCGTTTCGATATTTTTAGGAAGGGGAGAAATAGATAAATTGGAATGCTTATTAAAAAATTTGATAATTGCATTGTCGACTTTGTTATTTAAATTATATTTTGTAACAAGAGTCATCAAATCGGCATAAGATTCATTTGGAAACTTTTCAATGTCTAAATCTTCATTTCGTAAACTTTCACTTCTGACATCTAAGTCTTCATTCTGTAAACGTTCGATATTTAAATCTTCATTTTGTAAATTTTCGACATCTAAGTCTTCATTTCGCGAACTTTCAGACAAAATTTCTTCAAAACGTTCTGGAATATTACTGATAACTTCTAATGAAACTGAAGCATCAGCATCATAATCACCATATTCAAATAGATCTGTTATCACTGAACCTGAGTTTTCTTTTTTTATACGATTAAAATCATCATTATCTAATAACATATCAGTGACTTCTGAAACTTCTGTATTGGATTTTTCTGTACTAACATCATAAAGGTTTATACATCTATTTACATGTTGAGAATATGAATTACAATTAGAAAAATAACGAACATTGCAATAAGGACATTTATAATTTGTAGACATTTTTTAAAAATTAAATTTTTTGAAATTTTAAGATACTTTTAACTGTTCTTTTTCATTATACTTATATATTTTTTTAATTTTATTTTTTTTCCTTTTTACAACAATAAGAAAATTATTTATATATTTTGCTTTTCCATATCAATAAATGTCATAATAAATAAGAATTATTTTTTATTTTCACTATATTTCGTGATATAACAAGAAAATAAAAACATATCACTAGTTATAATTTATGGTAAATAAGAATATTCCTTTATTTTGTATTAAATAATTATATTTCATAATATAATTTATGGTAAATAAGATACAATAAATTGATAAAAATTATTATTTTATTTTTGTTATATTTCGTGATATAACAAGAAAATAAAGACATTATCACTTGCTATAATTTATAGTAAATAAGAATACAATGAATACAATATTTCATGATATAACAGGAAATAAAGATAAAGATTATAATCTTTTTTGGACAATAAATGTGCATTGATATACTTGATATAACTAACCATAATACAGTTTACAAAATATAATGTAAATCCTGATATAATGAAGATCAATATCTCATTTTCCTTTCATCTTACATGCTAGGAGTATGATATTAAATGCTTTCGATACTTTACACTTTATGAAAATAATAATAACTAATACATTCTTTTAAATATACAATCCTTTATAATGTTTTTTATCATTTAACTTTTCGCACCGCATATTATCTCATTTTTTCTATTTTTTGTTGATTTTTTTCATACCAAAATTCTTTTCGATATTTCATATCTCTACGTTTAAATTCAAGTAAATATATTTGAGATTATTTCTACTAGTACTTAATATTAATAATGAAATTCTATATATATCTTTACATTATAATGCACTTTCATAATAATATGAAAAAAATAATATTAATAAATGAAAATTCAAATTTGGCTTAAGAGAATCATGCCCAACTACAAGAAACGTTTTTCTCATAGAACTACTTCAACTACCACAACTACTCTAACTACTGCGACCTCTCCAACTACTGTGACTTCTCCAACTAACGTAACTACCCTAATTATCGCAACTGCCTCGACTACTTATTTTTACCATATTAATAAAGCTATTGATTTCACATAATTAATCGTGTTTAATTTGTATACTTCATGTATTTATTAACAATATCCTGTAAATATAATTGAGAATTTTTTTACGTATCTCTGATCGTTCCCCGAGAAAACGGTTTTGTATCATATGACTTATTATATATATGAGTTATATTAATGAACAAGTTTTGCATATTATATAAAAAATGGCAAACTCGCAATCTTGCTTGAAGAACAAAATTCCAAGCTTATAGCTGAGATTACTGAACTTAAAAGGGAAAAGGCTGAATTCTTAGCTAAGGAAATATGGTTTATAGCTAGAATAATAGAATTAGAACAAAATACAGAAAAAGTAAAATTAAGAAATAACAAGTTCAATACTAGAATCATGGAACTAGAACGGTCAATAGTTACTACACCATGAGATAATTATCCATAGATTTTTATTGTGTATATTTAAATATCTTGACACTAGCTTTGTTATCATGTATTTTTTATCGTATATTTTATCCTGTATTTTTATCATATATAAATTTTATTAATAAAAAATTTTGTGTTATTTTTTGTGTGTATTTATTATTTTCTTGACAAAACTACATGACCAAAACTCAAAAAAAGTCACGCACTATATTTTTTGTGTAATTTTTTATACCCAATATGGATTTATATGCCCGATATAACCTTTTGAATATATCTATAGTTATATAAAACAATGGCAAGTACTCAATCCGCAATTGAAACATTGAGAGAATTGAATTTCAAACTCACATCTCAGATTGTTGAACTTAGAAAGGAGAATGTCGAGATTTTCGAATTTAAAAAATAATATTGTCTATTGTTGAGGTTATAGTTGACACAGTTAGCACAACTGGTGCAATTGTATTACGATCTGGTATGGTTGATTTTTGCTCTCTTTCAAACCTACGTTTTTTATTATAGCAATTGTGACGTGAAAACTTTTTGGTCAGTTTCTTTTGTGACATACTACTGGATATGAAAAAATGCTTTTAGTATATTAAATAATTAACAAAGAATTGTAACGTGTATCACAGAATAAAATAGAAATTAATTCTATCACGTGATGAAGTGATTATAAATCCAAATCTGATTAACGTGTTATTTAAGAGGAAAACTATGTATTTAAGAGTTCTCTTTTTTTTATAATTTTTTGTATTTTTTTTTTGCACCTCAACAAAGCTATATTTTTACTAAATTTTTTATACCATGACTGAACAAATTACTTCATATTTGATACGACATAAATAATTTTTCTGGGGTTTTCTGTTCCTCTATCGAAATACGATAGTTAGCACTACTCTGACCGATTCCTGTTGATATGATCTCGATAACGATTAAGCTAAAAATTTTATAAAAGAGGCACAAAAACTTGGTGAAGATTTAAAAGAAAATGTGTGTTTTTTTTTATTTTGCAAAATTAGGGTAACTTCTGGCTGGACCACAATATGTGCAGTAGGCTGAGGAGAACTACCGGGTATGACTGTTTGGTAACCACTCCAAGTTCTCTATTCGGGCACCCTAACTTTGTTGTTGGTAAAAGTCTACTGATTCCGGAGGAGGAATTGATTATGTGTCTTTCTTTTGGGACATGCTTTTTATCAGTTGATTTCTTTATACTATTGGATTCGTCCTAAACCATTTGATTTTGGCATGCCCTTACCATTAAATAGAAAATTACACACTGTTAACATTGATAAATGCTTTTTTTACAATAGGTCAATCAGAAACGACAACATAATAACTTGGAAGAATATTGGAATGATATAATCAATGAATGTAAAATAGTAAGTAAATCACTTATTTTGCATTTATATGTTAGCTTTAATATTATTTTTAATTATTCTTCTGGAATTAGAAACAAGAAATTGAGCACCTTCAGTACGAATTATCTGAAATCAACGAAAGAGTAAGAATAGAGAATTTCAAATACAATAATATCAATAATAATAATAATGATAATGAAAATAATGATAAAAATAATAATAATAATAACAATAATAATAAAAATAATAACGATAATGGTATACGTGTTGCCCAAATCCCAAATAATTTGGGATTTGGGACGCCAAAATGCACAAATTACTAGTATTTGGGATTTGGGATTTCGGCAAAAGATACTAATTATAATTTGGGATTTGGGATTTCGGCATTTGGGATTTTGAATTTGGGCGGCAGGTATAGATAATGGTGATAATGGTGATAACGGTGATGACAATAATATCAATGAAAATAATAATGATGATAATAATAATGATAATAGTAACGATGATAATAATAATAATAGTAATAATAATAATAATAGTAATAGCGACAATATTAATAATGATAATAACGATGATGAAAATAACAATAACAATAATAATAGCAATAACAATAATAACAACAATAATGATAACGATAATGGTGATAACAGTGATGGTAACAATGGTGAAAATAATAATAAAAATAATAACAATAATAATGACAATAACAATAACAACAATAATAATAATAATAATAATAATGACGGTGATAGTAGTAATAACAATGGTGGCATTACTGGTGGTTCTATACGATAAAAAAAGAGAAGACAGATTAATTATAATAATAATGATAATGATAATAGTAATAGTAATAACGATAATAACAACAATAACAATAATGACAATAGTAATAACGGTGATAAAAATAATAATAATAACAATAACAATAATAATGATAATAACGGTAATATCGACAATGACGGCGAAGATAATAATAACACAACAATATCATCATCATCATTGCCAGCAATAACAACAATATCACCACCATATAATCTTCGTACAAGAAGACTCAATTCTCCTAGCTATAATTGTGATCGTGTAATTAAGAAATATTGAAAAAAAATAAACAATCACAATGTAACGATTCTACCTACACCCCCCGTATTTTTCTATTTTTACTTTAACTTATTTTATTATCTATTTTATTTATATTAATAATGATTATCAAATGTTAACATGTTGGAAACATGTTCTGGTAGATGATCAAGTTGATCAAAGGGATTGCTGATTTAATCTGTAATTGACAATCACATGTATAACCATTTATATTATTTATTTTTACATTTATATTTTACATTTCATTTATTATATATGAATTGCCTAGTCCGGACATGGTTCTAAGAACCTATGATTATATGTATTTATATTTATTATTATTTATTATTATGTATAAACACAAGTATATAAGGCAATGTATTTTTATTTAATAAAGGACAGTTCTCTGTCTTATAATTTATTATTAATTTAATCACTGTTTATTTGACAAAGTGCTCACACACATTTGCTTCTTGGAGAAGCGTAGTTATAAAAGTATAACTAACACACACACACACCCTACAAAATATGAGTTAATGAGACCAACTCTTACACACAACAATTATCACAACTATCACCACGACTATACTTGCACGCAAAATTATTTTGGAGCCCCGAAATTGCAATTTCGGGGAAAAAAGTTGAAATAGTTTTTCATAGAAGACGAAATTATTTTACTTAAAACCCGAAATTTTTTGACTANAAGAAGACTCAATTCTCCTAGCTATAATTGTGATCGTGTAATTAAGAAATATTGAAAAAAAATAAACAATCACAATGTAACGATTCTACCTACACCCCCCGTATTTTTCTATTTTTACTTTAACTTATTTTATTATCTATTTTATTTATATTAATAATGATTATCAAATGTTAACATGTTGGAAACATGTTCTGGTAGATGATCAAGTTGATCAAAGGGATTGCTGATTTAATCTGTAATTGACAATCACATGTATAACCATTTATATTATTTATTTTTACATTTATATTTTACATTTCATTTATTATATATGAATTGCCTAGTCCGGACATGGTTCTAAGAACCTATGATTATATGTATTTATATTTATTATTATTTATTATTATGTATAAACACAAGTATATAAGGCAATGTATTTTTATTTAATAAAGGACAGTTCTCTGTCTTATAATTTATTATTAATTTAATCACTGTTTATTTGACAAAGTGCTCACACACATTTGCTTCTTGGAGAAGCGTAGTTATAAAAGTATAACTAACACACACACACACCCTACAAAATATGAGTTAATGAGACCAACTCTTACACACAACAATTATCACAACTATCACCACGACTATACTTGCACGCAAAATTATTTTGGAGCCCCGAAATTGCAATTTCGGGGAAAAAAGTTGAAATAGTTTTTCATAGAAGACGAAATTATTTTACTTAAAACCCGAAATTTTTTGACTACCCAGATTTATTCTTTGACTGAAGATACATATAACTGGATATTTTTTTTACTTCCATATATAGAATAGATTCTGCATAAATCTCAAAAAGTCGAAATAACTCAAAAATCCAAAATCAATTTTGGGAACATGTATAACATCAGGAAATTTTTTATGTCGGAGGTTATTGTAATAATTTCGTTTTCAAAGGTTATTGAAAGTTATCGGACCAATAACCTTCGCAAATATTACGTTTATTATGATAAAGTAAAGGTTATTGAAGGTTATCGATATCAATAACCTCTGGAGTATTACGTTTTATTAATAAAAATGAAGGTTTTCGGTACCAATAACCTTCGTAAATATTACGTTTATGTTGGAGGTATTCGAAGGTTATCGGAGTGAAGGACTCTGAAGGCTTACGTTTAAAAAAATTTACTGATGAACCACGACGATTCTCACCATGATAACTATCACATGATAATTTTGATTTTTTCGACAATGGCAGTGATGGTAGTGTTGTTAACGGTCCGGTTTGATCCAATTTGAAACCCAAGTCAAGCCAAACCGTTAGCAAGTTAAGCTGAACCGGACCAAACCCCATCAACTTGAAAGTATAAATCAAATCAAGCTGGACCGAACCGTTCAAGTTGATGGGCCTGAATGGGGTTGATGAGGTCAATAGGTTGACTGACCTCATCATCTCCATCAACCCTATCGACTTCGATTACAAGTCAATAGAGTTAATGGAGCTGATAGGATTAATAGAATTAATTAATTCAAAATTATTATTATTATTTATTTTCCATCGGTCTCATCAATCCTATCAACTTTGATTATAAGTCAATGGGGTTAATAGGGTTAATGGGACTGATGGTTAATCAATTAAAAATTATTATTATAATAAAATAAAATGAAATATAAAAATAATAACATATGATATAGTTCAATTCTATCAGTCCCATTGGTCCCATTGATCCCATCAGTTCCATCAACTTTAATTAGAAGTCGATGGGACCGATGAGACCGACCCTATAAGAAATACGTATACTTAAAAAATACTTAATTTAGGTAATGAGTAAGTATGTTTTAGGTATATACTTAAAATATACTTAATTTTAAATATGTTTTAATAATATTTTAAGTATATTTTAAGTATATACCTAAAATATATTTACTCATTACTTAAATTAAGTATTTTTTAAGTATTTTTTAAATATATTTTAAATATATTTTAAGTATAAAATAACAATATTTTAAGTAATTTCTTATATACTTAAAAAATACTTAAAAAATATTTAATGAAATATATTTTAAATATATTTTAAGTATATTTTAAATATCGTAGTTTTTATAGGGCGATACGATCAATTAAATTTATTAATCAAAAATTATTATATTATAAAATAAAATAAAATGTAAAAATAATAACATGTGATCGGCTCCATCGGTCCCATCGCTTACCATCGACTTGGCGACTTGAAATCAAGCCAAACTGCAAGTTGATTGACTTGAAGTCAGACTGATGACTTAAAACTCTCAAGTCGAACTGGTTCAGCCCTATTGGTCCAGTCCGGTTTAGTTTGGTCTATACCTGTCGCCCAAATTCAAAATCCAAATGCCGAAATCCCAAATGCCGAAATCCCAAATCCCAAATCCCAAATACTAGTAATTTGTGCATTTTGGCGTCCCAAATCCCAAATTATTTGGGATTTGGACAACACGTATAGTTTGGTCTAGCTTGGACTTAACAACACTAGGTGATGGTGATGATGATATAATCCATTTTTTATATTTTTATCATGTATTTTTATTAATAAAAATTTCGATTAGGGAAACGTACATATAATGTATCATATGTTATTTTTCTTGGCGTTTTTTCTTCTAGGCCAGAAGTGAAATTTTTCTTAGTATTTTTCGTGTGATGTAATTATTTGAATATATCTGTATCTTGTATAAAAAATGACTAACACATTATGGCCAAGATTACTGAGATTAGAAAGAAGTATTTTGAAATTGAGACTGAGAATATGAAGCTAAAACAGATTATAGAAGAGAAAGATTCGTATGCGAAATTAAAAGATATAGAGCTTAATATCAGAATTATAGAATTGGAACAGTCTGCGAAGGAATATGCTGAGAACNTGCCGAAATCCCAAATCCCAAATCCCAAATTATAATTAGTATTTTTTGCCGAAATCCCAAATCCCAAATCCCAAATTATAATTAGTATTTTTTGCCGAAATCCCAAATCCCAAATCCCAAATACTAGTAATTTGTGCATTTTGGCGTCCCAAATCCCAAATTATTTGGGATTTGGACAACACGTATAGTTTGGTCTAGCTTGGACTTAACAACACTAGGTGATGGTGATGATGATATAATCCATTTTTTATATTTTTATCATGTATTTTTATTAATAAAAATTTCGATTAGGGAAACGTACATATAATGTATCATATGTTATTTTTCTTGGCGTTTTTTCTTCTAGGCCAGAAGTGAAATTTTTCTTAGTATTTTTCGTGTGATGTAATTATTTGAATATATCTGTATCTTGTATAAAAAATGACTAACACATTATGGCCAAGATTACTGAGATTAGAAAGAAGTATTTTGAAATTGAGACTGAGAATATGAAGCTAAAACAGATTATAGAAGAGAAAGATTCGTATGCGAAATTAAAAGATATAGAGCTTAATATCAGAATTATAGAATTGGAACAGTCTGCGAAGGAATATGCTGAGAACGCAAGACAAAGTCAGACAGAAAATTCTGAACTTAGAAAGGAGAATGTCAAGATTTTCGAATTTAAAAAATAATATTGTCTATTGTTGAAGTTATAGTTGGCACAGTTAGCACAACTGGTGTAATTGTATTATGATCTGGTATGGTTGATTTTTGCTCTCTTTCAAACCTACGTTTTTTATTATGGCAATTGTGACGTGAAAACTTTTTGGTCAGTTTTTTTAGTGACATACTTATACATGTTCCCAAAATTAATTTTGAATTTTTGAGGTATTTCGACTTTTTGAGATTTATGCAGAATCTATTCTATATATGGAAATAAAAAAAGTACCCAGTTATGTGTATCTTCAATCAAAGAATAAATCTAGGTGGTCAAAAAATTTTAGGTTTTAAGTAAAATAATTTCATCTTTTATGAAAAACTATTTCAACTTTTTTCTTCAAAATTGCAATTTCGGGGCCCCAAAATAATTTTGCGTGTAAGTATAGACATACTACTGGATATGAAAAAATGCTTTCAGTATATTAAATAATTGACGAAGAATTGTAACATCATTAGTAAATTTTTTTGAACGTAAGCCTTCGAAGTCCTTCACTCCGATAACCTTTGAATACCTCCAACATAAACATAATATTTACGAAAGTTATTGGTACCGAAAACCTTCATTTTTATTAATAAAACGTAATACTCCGGAGGTTATTGATATCGATAACCTTCAATAACTTTCACTTTATCATAATAAACGTAATATTTACGAAGGTTATTGGTACCGAAAACCTTCATTTTTATTAATAAAACGTAATACTCCGGAGGTTATTGATATCGATAACCTTCAATAACTTTCACTTTATCATAATAAACGTAATATTTGCGAAGGTTATTGGTCTGATAACCTTCAATAACCTTTGAAAACGAAATTATTACAATAACCTCCGACATAAAAAATTTCCTGATGATGTATTACAGAATAAAATAGAAATTAATTCTATCACGTGATGAAGTGATTATAAATTTAAATCTGATTAACGTGTTATTTAAGAGGGAAATTACGTGTTTAAGAGTTCTCTTTTTTTTATAATTCTTTATATTTTTTTCTTGCACCTTAACAAAGTTATATTTTTACTAAGTTTTTTATACTATGACTGAACAAATTACTTCATATTTGACGTAATATAAAAAATCTTTCTGAAACTTTCTGCTCCTTCATCGAGACACAATTGTTTCCACTACTTTACTTATTTCACGTTGATACAACCTTGACAAAACCTGGTAAATCGTTTTTTATCAGAAACAAGAAAGTTGTTAGGTGAAGATTTAAAAGAAAAGGTGTGTATTTTTTTGTTTTATAAGGTTAGAGTAACTCCTAGTACATCGCGATCATGGTCCGGTCTGACTTAAGAGAATTACCAAGTATGACAAGTTGGTAACCACTCCAGGTTCTCTATTTGGGCACTCTAACTTTGTCGTTGGTAAAGGTCTACTGATTCTGGAGGAGGAATCGATTATGTATCTTCTTTTTGGGACATGTCTTTTATCAGTTGATTTCTCTATACTATAATATTGCACCTTTTAAATTATTTGATTTTTGACATGCCCTCACCACTAAATAAAAAATTATACACTGTTAACACTGATAAATGCTTTTCTTACAATAGGTCAATTGGGAATGGCGATGTTATAATTTCAAAGAATATTGGAATGACATAATCAATGAATGTAAAATAGTAAGTAAATCACTTATTTTGCATTTATATGTTAGCTTTAACATTATTTTTAATTATTCTTCTGGAATTAGAAACAAGAAATTGAGCGCTTTCAGCATGAATTATCTGAAATCAACAAAAGAGTAAGAATAGAGAATGCAAAATACAATAATGTCAATAATAATAATAATGATAATGAAAATAATGATAAAAATAATAATAATAATAACAATAATAATAAAAATAATAATAATAATGGTGATAATGGTAATAATGGTGATGATAATAATACTGATGAAAATAACAATAATGATAATAATAACGATAATAGCAACGATAATAATAATAATAATAGTAATAATAATAATAATAGTAATAGCGACAATAATAATAATGATGATGACGATGATGAAAATAACAATAATAATAATAATAGTAATAATGATGATAACAACAATAACGATAATGATAATGGTGATGACAGTGATAATAACAATGGTGAAAATAATAATAGAAACAATAACAATAATAATAACAATAACAATAACAATAATAATGATAATAATAATGGTGATGACAGTGATACATCAGTAAATTTTTTTAAACGTAAGCTTTCGAAGTCCTTCACTCCGATAACCTTCAAATACCTCCAACATAAATGTAATATTTATGAAGGTTATTGGTACTGAAAACCTTCATTTTTATTAATAAAACGTAATACTCTGAAGTATACATGTTCCCAAAATTGATTTTGGATTTTTGAGGTATTTCGACTTTTTGAGATTTATGCAGAATTTATTCTATATATGGAAGTAAAAAAAGTACCCAGTTGTGTGTATCTTTAATCAAAGAATAAATCTGGGTAGTCAAAAAATTTCGGGTTTTAAGTAAAATAATTTCGTCTTCTATGAAAAACTATTTCGACTTTTTTCTTCAAAATACCAATTTCGGGGCCCCAAAATGATTTTGCGTTGTCGCGGGTGTACTTTCCTACATCCCACTTACAGTTCTTTTAAGGAGTTTATAGTCCTTCCCGTTAGGTACAAGACTTTCAGTTTGGTTATTACTTTATCTTTAGAAGGCACCAGTTAGTTTTTAGTTAGAACTAACAAACTAATTATTCTTCCAAGTCATTACAACTTCGTTACTTTCATTAATAACTTCTCTATTACTTTTATTAATAATTTTATTTATTAATAACTTTCTTTAATAATAAATCTTTTTATTATTAAACTTAGAACTTCCTTTATTACAGACTTCCTTTATAGATAACTTCCTTATAATTCATACTTTAGATATTTCCATCTTTTATTGAAAATTAAATCTTTAATTCATTAGTATCTCCTTTATTAAATAACTTTAATAAACATTATATTGAATAAATACGATAATAAATCTCTTTAATTATTTTTATTTAATATTTATTAATATTTTATTTAATGGTCACTTCTTAATAATACAATTATATTTTTTATAATTATAATATTAATTTCCAACTTCCTTGAACTTAAAACTCTAAAGTTAAAGCTATGGGAACCAAGTCAAATAAGCTTCCTTTTTATATTTGTTTAGACTACTGTGCCATTACTGTGCACTAATACTATTGGATAATATATTTACTATATGACTTACTAAATATATACTATAGGTTATACTAATAATTAATATTAATTAATACTATGTAATAATAATTAATACTAAGTAATACTAATTAATGATAATTAATAATAATTATATAATATTTGTGTAACTATGTCACGTGAACATGTGACTTGTGTTACTTACATTTTATGTAACTAAACTATTTATCTTCCTATTTACATGTTAATAAATGTTATTAATTATTACTAATCGTTATTAATAAAATTACCATCTTGATATTTATATTTCCATTTGTTAAATGATTATTTCTAATAAAATACAGGGTTAAATAATATAATGATTATATGTTTTGGTATGTTTTTGTTATGGTAATTCTATCCGGTAACANATAATATTAACTTCTAACTTCCTTGAACTTCAAAAGCTCTGAGCTAAAAAGCTATGGGAACCAAGTCAAATAAGCTTCCTTTTTATATTTGTTTAGACTACTGTGCCATTACTGTGCACTAATACTATTGGATAATATATTTACTATATGACTTACTAAATATATACTATAGGTTATACTAATAATTAATATTAATTAATACTATGTAATAATAATTAATACTAAGTAATACTAATTAATGATAATTAATAATAATTATATAATATTTGTGTAACTATGTCACGTGAACATGTGACTTGTGTTACTTACATTTTATGTAACTAAACTATTTATCTTCCTATTTACATGTTAATAAATGTTATTAATTATTACTAATCGTTATTAATAAAATTACCATCTTGATATTTATATTTCCATTTGTTAAATGATTATTTCTAATAAAATACAGGGTTAAATAATATAATGATTATATGTTTTGGTATGTTTTTGTTATGGTAATTCTATCCGGTAACAGCGTGCAAGTATACTCTGGAGGTTATTGATATTGATAACCTTTAATAACCTTTATTTTATCATAATAAATATAATATTTGCGAAGGTTATACCTGCCGCCCAAATTCAAAATCCAAATGCCAAAATCCCAAATGCCAAAATCCCAAATCCCAAATTCCAAATTATAATTAGTATTTTTTGCCAAAATCCCAAATCCCAAATACTAGTAATTTGTACATTTTGGCATCCCAAATCCCAAATTATTTGGGATTTGGGCAACACGTATAGCGAAGGTTATTGATCTGATAATCTTTAATAACCTTTGAAAATGAAATTATTACAATAACCTCCGATATAAAAAATTTCCAGATGTAGCAGTGATAACAATGGTAGCATTGCCGGTGGTTTTATGCGACAAAAAAAGAGAAGACAGATTAATCATAATAATAATGATTATACATGTTCCCAAAATTGATTTTGAATTTTTGAGGTATTTCGACTTTTTGAGATTTATGCAGAATCTATTCTATATATGGAAGTAAAAAAAATACCCAGTTATATGTATCTTCAATCAAAGAATAAATTTGGGTGGTCAAAAAATTTCAGGTTTTAAGTAAAATAATTTCGTCTTCTATGAAAAACTATTTCGACTTTTTTCCCCGAAATTGCAATTTCGGGGCCCCAAAATAATTTTGCGTGCAAGTATAATAATGATAATGATAATAGTAATAGTAATAACGATAATAACAACAATAACAATAATGACAATGGTAATAACGGTGATGAAAATAATAATAACAATAACAATAATAATGACAATAACGGTAATATCGACAATGACGATGTTACCGGATAGAATTACCATAACAGAAATATATCAAATCGTATAACCATTATATTATTTAACCCTGTATTAGAATAATTATTTAACAAATGAAAATATAAATATTAACATAGTAATTTATTTAATAACGATTAGCAATAATTAGTAATATTTAGTAACATGTAAATAGCAAACCAAATAGTTTAGTTACACAAATTTAAGTAACACAAGTCACATGTTCACGTGACATAGTTACACAAATATTATATAACTATTATTAATTATTATTAATTAGTATTACTTAATATCAATTATTATTACATAGTACTAATTAACATTAATTATTAGTATAACCTATAGTATATATTTAGTAAGTCATATAGTAAATATATTAACCAATAGTATTAATGCACAGTAATGGCACAGTAATCTAAAAAGTATAAAAAGAGAATCTATTTGACTTGATTCCCTCAGCTTTTAGTTACTCAGCTTTGGTTGTTTAACTTTTAGCTCAAAGGAAGTTAATATTATAATTATAAAAATATAATTGTATTATTAGGAAGTGACTATTAAATAAAATATTAATAAATATTAAATAAAAATAATTAAAGAGATTTATTATCGTATTTATTTGATATAATGTTTATTAAAATTGTTTAATAAAGGAAGTACTAATGAATTAAAGATAATATCTTTAATAGAAGATGGAAGTATTTAAAATATGAATTATAAGGAAGTTATCTATAAAGGAAGTTCATAATAAAGGAAGTTCTAAGATTATTAATAAAAGGATTTATTATTAAAAGAAGTTATTAATAAAAGAAGTTATTAATAAAAGTAATTATTAATAATGAAGTTATTAATGGAAGTAGCGAAGTTATAATGACTTAGAAGAATAATTAGTTTGTTAGTTCTAACTAAAAACTAACTGATGCCTTTTAAAAGTAAAGAGATAACCAAACTAAAAGTCTTGTACCTAACGGGAAGGACTATAAACTCCTTAAAAGAACCGTAAGTGGGAAGTATGAAAGTACACCCGCAACAACGGCGAAGATAATAATAACATAACAATATCACCACCATCATCACCAGCAATAACAACAACACCACCACCATATAATCTTCACACAAGAAGATCCAATTCCCTTAGCTATAATTGTGGTCGTGTAATTAAGAAATATCTCAAAAAAATAAACAATCATGACCATCACCACGACCATCATCACGACCATCATTACGACCATTATCACGACCATCACCATGACAATCACCACAACCATCACCACGACTATCACCACGACGACCTTCACCACGATGACTATCACATGATGATTTTGATTTTTTCGACAATAGCGGTGGTGGTGATGACGATAACAATGAATGTACAGGAGGATGCCCCAAATATTGTCAAGATGATTAATCCATTTTTTTATATTTTTATCATGTATTTTTATTAATAAAGATTTCGATTAGGGAAACGTACATATGTGTTATTTTTCGTGTAATGTATAACAGTAATTTTTCTTGGTGTTTTTCCTTCCGGGCCGGAAATGAAATTTTTCTTAGCATTTTTCGTATGATGTGATTATTTGAATATATTTGTATCTTGTATAAAAAATGACTAACACACTATCTACCAATTTATTAAGAGAATTAAATTCCAAGCTTGTGACCAAGATTACTGAGATTAGAAAGAAGTATTCTGAAGTTGAGGCTGAGAATGTGAAGCTAAAACAGGTTATAGAAGAAAAAAATTCATATGCGAAATTAAGAGATATAGAGCTTAATATCAGAATTATAGAATTGGAACGGTCTGCGAAGGAACATGCTGAAAATGCAAGACAAAGTCAGACAGAAAATTCTGAACTTAAGGATAGGGTTGCAAATTTAGAACAGGAATTCAAGAAGCAAGAATTACAATTATTGGCCTGTTCACCATTACCACCAATTTCCAAATCAGAAAAATGTGAATCTACCTCTCAAATCGAGAAAATTGAGAACCAGAATTTAATCATCACTTCACAAAAGAATACTAACATTTTGCAATCTTCAGTTTGTTTAGAATTACCAGTAATTTCTTGGCCGGAGGGTGGCTCACAATTACCGTAAAGTGCCACATAAAATACCTGGGTATGTTACATCCCACCTCTTGATGACATGAATTGTACCCGGGGGGTATATTGTATGGAAGTGGGTATTTTAATTTGGGGGATCCATGTTTGGGGGGTATAGTAAATGGTGGGTACAACTTAAATTTCCATATATAACAGTTTGTACGCGTCGTGATGTGTTTTTTAAAAAAATGGTTCGCATTAATCCAACTCTTCTGAAACGTTCAAATATTACAAAAAAGAAAAAAAGAAGTTGGAATGCACGCGAAAAATTAGCTATAATTACCTATTTTGAAAAAAATCCTCAAGTTTCAAAACGAAATACAGCAGAAACATTTAATATTGAACCTAAGCAATTAAGGGATTGGATTAGTAAAAAAGAACAGTTGTTATCAGTAAGACCTCATATCAAGCGGCTTAATATAGGTGCAAAACCACGATATCCAATATTGGAAGATGAACTTTTTGCATGGGTTAAATCTTTACGAACTCAACAAAAAGTTGTTACTCGTCATATGATTCGTGAAAAAGCAAAATCATTAGCTAGAAGATTTCAATTTATTGCATTATATCCAAATATTTCTGAATGTAAATGGGGTGAAAAATGGTTGGCTGGATTTATGCGACGTTATAAACTTAGTAATCGTCGCCGTACAACAGTATCACAAAGGTTACCAGACGACTTAAATGAGAAACAGCAAGAATTTTTAAGTTTCGTTTTATATCGACGTATTCAATACGATTATCCTTTAAATTTAATTGGAAATATGGATGAAACACCATTATCTTTTGATATTCCAAGTAATATGACTGTAGAGGAAACTGGTGCTAGTACAGTTAGTATACGTACAACTGGACATGAAAAATCTAATTTTACTGTTGTTCTTAGTTGTATGGCAGATGGTACAAAATTACCACCATTAATAATTTTTAAATTAGTAAATGTTCCGCGACAAATATTTCCATCAGGGGTTGTAATTCGTGCTAATCGTGAGGGGTATATGAATTCGGATGAAATGATTTGGTGGATTGAAAATGTTTGGAACTTACGTGCAACGCTATCTGTTAATCCACGTTCATTACTTGTTCTGGATTCATTTCGTGGTCATTTAACAGATGTAGTGAAACGAAGATTTGATGAAAAAAATACAAATTTAGCAGTAGTTCCTGGTGGACTTACAAGTAAATTACAGCCACTTGATGTTTATATTAACAAATCATTTAAAAATAAGGTAAAATACAAATATTTATTTTAATTTATTTAAAAAAAAAATAATTAATTAATTATTATTATTTTTTATAGTACCGAGAATGTTATAATAATTGGATGGCAGAAGAAATTAAAAATTTGACACCAACTGGACGAATACAACGTCCTGCTTATAATCTTGTAGCTGAATGGGTACAAACTTCATGGGAAAAGGTTGATATCAACCTTATACAACGGTCATTTAAATGTTGTGGCGTATCAAATTCGAGGGATGGAGTAGAGGATAAATACATTTTTGATTATGAGTGGGTAAATGGAAAAAAAACAAATAATAGTAACTGTGTTTATGTAGATGAACAAAATGAGTGTGAGAATAATGAAAATAATGAGCGTAACGATGAGCGCGCCGAGCGTAACGATGAACGTAACGAGCATAACGATGAGTGCGGCGAGCGTAACAATGAACGTAACGAGCGTAACGATGAATGTGATGAGCGTAACGATGATGAATATGATGAATATGATGAAGAAAATAATGAAATAATTGATTTAGTTAATGATGAAAGTGATAAAGAAAATAATGAAATAATTAATTTAATTAATGATAAAGAATTACCTAATGATTATAGTGAAAATAGTATAGATAATTGCTATGATGAGTTATTGAATTATACAAATTTATGGAATTGAAAAAAAAATTTTAAAAAATAAATAATAAAATAATTTTGATTTTGATTGGCTATATATATCAATCCATGTAAAATACCCGGGTATATTACATTCTACCATGAATACGCCCTATGAATTATACCCAGGTACCCTACTAGGGGGGTACACTACCAGGGTGGGTATCTTATGTGGCACTTTACGGTATCCACCTCAACTATTGAAATTCACTCTGACAAAGAAAACAGTACAGGCTCTAAGGTCCCAAACCAGGTAAAAAACGTTATTTCTTCTGAAACGGATCTTGATAATATCACTTCTGCCACATCTAACCTTAGTGAAATTGAGCAAAGCTCAGAATCTGCGCCGTCTATCTGCACGGAACCTAAATCATTGGAGGATAAGGAGATAGATAAATTTCTGGATTCAGCGTATAAGGAAAAGGTTAGTAAAGAGATAAGAGAGAAGCAAAGCTCCTTATCTCCAATAATGTACCGACAAACCCAGGTCAATCGCACAAGAAGAAAACAGTGCAAGATATTGTACAAGATGTATTTGATTCGCCTAAGCAAAGTTCAGGACTACAATCCACGAAAAATCATGTAACAGAAATTTCGCTTCCGGCCCGGAAGGAAAAATTCCAAGAAATATCTGATGCATTACAAACCATAGCTCGTTAAATTCCATTCTCTTAAATTTTCTCAGATATGATGTTCGATTTGCAGAAAAAATTAGCTCATTAACTATTATTTTGATCGTTATTCAAATTATAAGTATGTCGCCATTCATATCATTGTTTTATTGTAGGAGATCGTCTTACATTGAGATCATTATCCTTAAGAGGAAAAGATAATTATGTTGAAGAAGAATTATTATCAGCAGTTTTTCTACTTAGCTGGGATTTCCGTTTTCAATTTTATGAAATATTTAATATGATGGAATATATAATATTATCTATCATAGAATATCCCAATATAATTAAAGAGTAGATGAAACATCCATCGGATTCAAAAGAATTTTCCATTCGATATTGTATCTCTTACAAATAAATAGCTTTATACTTAATTCCAGTATTAATTCCGAACACAAGCCTGGAATATGTTACATTGCAAATTAGGAGGAATACAAACTTTTAGACATCGCCACAGTTAAATTGGTATTCTGACTTCGTGACCTCGAAGTTTGTGCAGTATTGTAAAGCAAATCGCATAAGTTTATCATAATGAGCCGACCAAACATGTAGAACGTAATACAAAAAAAAATAAAAAATTACATGTCAAATTGACATGCCGATCGTTTTTGCTAAATTTTAGACCTCGGGTCAGAGCGAAAAAATACATATACTTGATTTATTGTTACAAATAAAAATTTCGGAATAAAATATAGGTACATCATGAAGATAAAAAGTCATGTGCGCGTTCCGTTTCGGAAAAATTTTAAAAATTCTCGATCATATGCAGGTTAATACACATCAGTATTAATATATCATACAAAAACAAAAACAAATTCGGGCAAGAAAAATATGTCTATTCCTTTATTGTTACAAATAAAATATGTAAAGGCATATAGGTGCCAGGTACATATAATTGGTATAAAATACAGAAAAAAATTTTATCATTTGTTATTTTTTTGTATACGGCGTTTTTTAATTTCATAATCATTACACATTGTAATCCTATCCCTTAATAGCTCCACGATTATTCCAATGACTTTTTTACTCCTTTTCGGATTGATCCAATATCTTCTTTCAATGCCATTTTGGATAAATTAATTTGGTATTCACTTTTGTTGGTACAATATAGACCATCTGTACTGAATTTGATAAAATGCCATTCCGTAGCTAGAAAAAATAATTAGAAAATATAGTTACTTTGTAACTACCTCTACCACAAAGACACTAGATCGGCTATTCATATCTGTAGAGACTATTCTATAGAGATAATCATAAATCATCACTTCTAAATGCCTGATCCGCTGTACGTTTCTTTTTATTTGTATGGTATGCGCTTTCGAGTTGTATAATATTCTGGAGATAACCAATTTCAAAATTACGAGGTTTCCTCTCAGCAATACACATGAGGTCTTCATTTCCTTTTATAGCAGTCAACGCGAACATCTTTTTGATACGCTATGTAAATTTTTTCTTTATTGGTAAGTCTTCGAACAATTGCCAGCGACGCATTTAATATAGATATAATAAATACACAGCGGGTGGCTTCATTGGCATTGGTTTGCATCGTCTCCAAATTTGAAAGCCTTAATGTTATTTCTTTCATACATTGTTTGAGAGCTTTGTCATGTTAGGTTCCAAATTTGAGCCTTATACCAATCGTAAATATTATTTTCTTTTATCTGGTAATTTTAGTCTCATACTTCACGAATTAAAAATTTTTTTAATATATAATCATTAATTCCAGAGTTGTCTTTGGTGCAAGTGTTATTGTTGGAGACGATGACTTTAAAAATATTATAATCAGTCGCCTCACTTTTGTTGATAAATCAATGCTCGTAAAAGAGTTTACTGAGAGTTCGGATTTTGCATCACTCATTCTTCGCCCTCGCCGATTTGGCAAGTCAATAAATTTATCCATGTTAAACTGCTTTTTTAAAATACCATATTCCCAAGAAGAAAATGATATCAACAGGAAACTTTTTGAAAATCTGAAAATTTCAAACGAAAAAGAAATTATGCAAAATCATTTTGCTCAATATCCTGTCATTTATATTACTCTTAAGGTTGATTATTGTTAAATTTTATTTATTACGATTTTTTTTTTACTCATAGTATATCACAAATAGGAACTAACTGCACACTCTGGAACGTGGGACAAAATGATGATAAGATTAAGAGTGCTTATGGCAAATATTTATGGTGAACACCGATATCTTATTAAAAGTTTATATTCCGATGAACAAAGGAGATATCAAAAAATTCTCGACAGAGATCCAACCTATCCCGAATTAGAATTAGTGTCTGCTTTACAAGAATTATCGACATATCTGCGACAACACTATAAANTCATTAATTCCAGAGTTGTCTTTGGTGCAAGTGTTATTGTTGGAGACGATGACTTTAAAAATATTATAATCAGTCGCCTCACTTTTGTTGATAAATCAATGCTCGTAAAAGAGTTTACTGAGAGTTCGGATTTTGCATCACTCATTCTTCGCCCTCGCCGATTTGGCAAGTCAATAAATTTATCCATGTTAAACTGCTTTTTTAAAATACCATATTCCCAAGAAGAAAATGATATCAACAGGAAACTTTTTGAAAATCTGAAAATTTCAAACGAAAAAGAAATTATGCAAAATCATTTTGCTCAATATCCTGTCATTTATATTACTCTTAAGGTTGATTATTGTTAAATTTTATTTATTACGATTTTTTTTTTACTCATAGTATATCACAAATAGGAACTAACTGCACACTCTGGAACGTGGGACAAAATGATGATAAGATTAAGAGTGCTTATGGCAAATATTTATGGTGAACACCGATATCTTATTAAAAGTTTATATTCCGATGAACAAAGGAGATATCAAAAAATTCTCGACAGAGATCCAACCTATCCCGAATTAGAATTAGTGTCTGCTTTACAAGAATTATCGACATATCTGCGACAACACTATAAAAAACAATGTATTGTATTGATTGATGAATACGATTCCCCAATGGAATGTGCTTATAATAAAGGATATTATGAAGTTGCATTCAAAATTTTTTATTATAATCTAATCAAAAAATTCATATCTATTTCTGATTAATTATTAGAGCAATTCTGAAAATGTTGCAAAAGCAATGTTGGTTGATATATTACCGATTGCAAAATCTGGGTTGAATAATCTTATGGTTTACAAGAAAGTCGATCTCTATCTTTATGTAGATAAGTTTGGATTTACGTCCAATGAGGTAGAATTATTATCTTCACTGCGTGAATGACATTCAGAAGTGATATGACGGCTATATCGCAGGAGGAATTATCCATTTATATAATCCGTGGTCTATTATTCGTCTGCTTTCACTTGGCAAATTAAATTCTTATTGGACAGATACAGGAAGTTCTCAAACATTGGAAAAATGCCTATGGAAAACAAGCTCTTCATTTAAGGAATCCGTTGAGAATTTATTAAAAGGAGAAAGGATAACTGATATTAAGATTAAAGATGATTTTCAATACTCATATTTGGGTCAATATAAAGATGAAGATATTTGGACTCATCTGTACTATGCAGGATACCTCACTATGAATTCTGAGAAACATCTTGTTATTCTAAATGAAGAAATTCATAGTGAATGGCATAAATGGATAATCAACGCACCATTTTTCACTCAAAATAATACTATTGAATCAATGTTAAAGGAACTTTTGAATGGAAATTTGAAATCGTTTAAGAAAAAATTTGAGGAAATGATTGTAGATACACTTTCATATCATGACGTTGGAGGGTCACTTTCTGGAAAAAATGCAGAATATGTTTATCATGCCTTTTGCTTAGGAATGTTTGTTCATGCTCATGATCTAGGCTATATTGTTCATTCTAATCGCGAGGCTGGTATGGGGAGATATGATATGGGAATAGTACCAAAATCAGGTTCCAGTGGTATGGCTATTATTATTGAATTTAAAATTTTATAAAAAAAGTTTATATGATATGGCTCATGAAGGATTATGCCAAATTGAAAAAAAAGCAATATCGAGTAGGTTTTCAAGAAAGTATTAAAAGACTTTTGGAAATAGGAATTGTGTTTGAAGGGAAAAATGCTTGTGTATCAGGGCATTTATTACATAGAACAGAGGAAGGTGTATGGAACAAGGATTACGAAACTTTAATTTCAGATTAACGTAATATCATTTGTTTATCAAAGATAGCAGTGAATTATGACAAACGACCAAAACAATTGGATTTTATAAACAACAAATTTGGTCTATAAGCGTCTATGTATGCATCCAACTCTACTCAGAAAATTTTTTTTAAAAACGAGAATCAATTACTGCATAGTTTAGGAATTTCAATTATTTTATTATTTGTATAATTTGTATGATGTATCAATAAAGTTGGCCCTGGTGGGTGATTTATCGTGTTTACTTTTGCATGTGTATATTACATTGATGTCACGCATATATGATCGAGAATTTTTTTGGCAAAGTGATCGGTGTGTACAATCGTTCACACGCACATGATTTTTTATTTGAAATCAAAGGCATTAATTAACAAAAAACATTTTCAAGACGTGTACAGTAAAATTCTTTTTCCGAATATTTGTAATAAAGTTATATAAATTAATATTAAACATGCAAACTCAAAGGGACGAACCTAAAGACCTATCCGAATTAGATTTATTGAAACAGGCTTATAACTAGAATTACAGAATTAGAACGAATAGTATGAACTTAAAAGGGAAAAGGCTGAATTCTCAGCTAAGGAAGCAGGGCTTATAGCTATAATTGTGGAATTATAACAATCCACAAAAGAAAGTACAGAGAACGCAAAGTTAAGAGATGCTGAGACAATGCTAGAATCATGGAACTAGAACGGACAGCAAAAGAAAACGAAGGGCGATTTGTGAAATCGGAGCAGAAGCAAAACAATACTGTAGATAGATTAATATACCCGACCCTGTTATAAACCAGCGTATTGATGCTAACTCCAAATCGTTAGAGGATGATACTCCTGCATCTGATATAACTGATGACACTTCAAACTTTGATGTATGTCGAGAGACAAAGACTCTATACGGAGCATCATCCATTCATACAGAGTCTAAATCACCAGAAGATAAAGAAATCGAATTTCTGGATCGGGTACATAAAGAACAGATTAGTAATGAAATAAGAGGAAGGAATCGGGAAAAGAAGCTTAGATCCCAAGATTTATCTTCAGATAATAATTCATCAGAACAGTCTAATTCATTATGTGATATAAAAACTGTTACATTGGAAACGAATTCAAAGGATTCAATTGAAGAAGAAGTACCGGAAGAAGAAACAGTTGATGATATTCTAACACCCGAATTGAAGGAAGTGTATAAAAAGTTAGATCAAAGGATGAGAGAACGTTATCATAAATGTAAAACCGATGAAGGAAAAATCCTTATATTAGAAACGACTATACATGAGCGTAAAAGAGGAGTAAGTATACTTGAAAAGCATATAATTTCATTGATTATTTTTTTATTTTTTTTTTACTAAATCGGATTAGTTTTTTCGCCGTTATTTCTGTCC
This sequence comes from Diversispora epigaea, assembly GCA_003547095.1. Lineage (NCBI taxonomy): Eukaryota > Fungi > Glomeromycota > Glomeromycetes > Diversisporales > Diversisporaceae > Diversispora > Diversispora epigaea. The sequence goes on along the minus strand of PQFF01000115.1, from coordinate 479,328 downwards.
CTATCTTTAGAAATATGAAATAAATTCAGTTTTCATTGCGATTAGCGCACTTTCTACCATTGCCATCACTGTTACTGGCACCTATATGATATAACATAGTATCGGTTGGCCATAAATCTAGTCACATCGGATGACATATAAAAAATAGCCTGTAATTTGTCACATCAAATACATCCGTATAAGTACAAATCAAAATATTATAATGAGACCGATTTGTAATAGGAACTACAATGATAATGCACAATCATGACGTATTGGTAAATAATAAGTCTTGAAATAAGACTCGTTATGATAACTGTTCATTTTATATGGATACTTTAATTATCCAATCATAATATCTAATTTTGACAAAAGACGCAGTTAATAGAAATTTTCTCACGCAATTTAATCTTATATAAATTAGAGAAAATCTTCATTACCAAATTACAAACCCTGAACCTCTTAAACCTTTCAAAATACTGTACTCATGTCGGGGTTTGTTTCTGAAGCTGCTTTGATGGTTGCCCAATCGAGCGCTATAATTCGTCGATTACAAAATGAATACCCTAAGCTCTCAGAACTATTTGAATTTAATAGAAAAGGTACCATAGGATTTCTCAAGGCAAATGGTGGTTTATATGGTTTCCACCTATCTCACAACTTTAATGTGGATAATTCGGGTGAAAATAACCTGAAAACATGGTCAGATTATAGAGATGCCATTGAGAGTTACTTGGAAAAGATTTGTGAAGGTGTTAAGGCAGTCGATCCTTTGAATCCAAGTAGTGAAAAGGCATTCAAAGAACACTTAAGACCAGCAAGAAAAATCTTATCTAACGAAATACACCATCAACATTATGTCAAATTTCCCCTTTGGCCTGCTGTAGGGTGTGAACAAAGTAGTCATGTCGAATTAGATTGCGGTGGTGCTTATGATGATGGCGCTTATACTTTGGTCTGGTCTTGTTTAGGTTGGATAAACGTAATCGACAGAAGACCTGCATCAAATAAATATATTGCCGAATTTAATGGAAAACCGGACCTAAAATTGCTAGCCTTTGATCATGATAGATTAAAAGAATTAGATGAAACTATTGCTCGTCAGGGTATTGAGGAAGGAAAAAAATTAGTAGGCAAAGTACGTGCAATAGACTGGACAAAGTTAAAATAATTTTTACGTAATTGTAATTTATAAATTCCTAGGGAATTTTGGGATTAACGTTGATCGGATATTAATGAATTAATGCATTTCATTGGTTAATAACATTTGTTTAATATTATTAATGCATTTCTATTGGTTATTCCATTTTTATTGGATAATGATAATTTACCTAACCAAAGTATGTAAGTATGTGGTTTACTAACCCTTAAAATATGGTATACTAACCTTAAAATATGGTAATATAGATCGTTGATCAATTTTTATTGTAATACGTTTTCTAAAACCACCAAATCCATATTCGGTACAAGAAATTCATTCAACAAGATTTTTTTTCATTCCGCCCATTACATTTCTTGAAATATCAATTTTTGATTTTTTTTAAAAAAATTGTAATGAAAAATGCTTTCAAGTGTTCTATCAAACGTTCTTATATATCTTACCATGATCTCCTTCACGTTCGTGGGCATTTACGCGGGTTTAAGAACTAAAAACAAAGAGGATTTTTTATCTTCCATTGGTACCCAAACATCCCTTGTTCTAGGCATTAATCTGTTTGTCACAAGTGAGTTATCGTGAAAAGTAATGAATGTAAAGCTATCGACACAACGAATTCGATAATTGGACTGTAGCGGCAGACTTTATATTACCCTCCAAGTGTGTTTCAGGTAAGCGAACAGGTGTTTATGAAACGTCTTTCTCTCTTGACGTTGGATGATAATTGCCGGATATTATGTAACTTCGAGACCGTTTCTTTTTATTTTTTATTTTTCTTTGCATTTATTATTATTGCATCATTCTAACATTAGTAATATTTGAATTGTTTTAAGGTGTAAAGGCAAATTGAATAAGTCGTCTCAAAATAAGTTAGTTTCAATTTATAGTCTATTATTAACATTCGGTTTTCGCGTTAAATTTGCTTATCGAATATATTTGTATTTGTTATTGCCGAATATTACATGATATATCCGGCAGTTTCGAATATCCTAATAAATTTGGTTTTCGTTTGTTTTGGAATCGGCACTACGGGTGCCCAACTTTTTTGATGGAGTATCTTAAAGAATTCTCTTCACCAAGAGATATTTTTGATACGAAATCGCTTGTTGGGCTGAGAAAGCACCGTAATCACCTGATCAGGGTAATTCCTGCGTAGGGAAGCTGCCGCTTCAAATAATTCGTTGCATCGTATCTTCTTTCTATTTTTTTTTTTGTTTTTTTTTTTATTTTTATTTTTTAATCGGTGTGCATAATTTCAGTCGTAAACTCGTTTGAGTGTATTTCGGTTATTAATGTACGTCGAAGTCATTGAATATATTTATAACTGACTTGTCGCGAAACTTATTGTTNTATTTGAATTGTTTTAAGGTGTAAAGGCAAATTGAATAAGTCGTCTCAAAATAAGTTAGTTTCAATTTATAGTCTATTATTAACATTCGGTTTTCGCGTTAAATTTGCTTATCGAATATATTTGTATTTGTTATTGCCGAATATTACATGATATATCCGGCAGTTTCGAATATCCTAATAAATTTGGTTTTCGTTTGTTTTGGAATCGGCACTACGGGTGCCCAACTTTTTTGATGGAGTATCTTAAAGAATTCTCTTCACCAAGAGATATTTTTGATACGAAATCGCTTGTTGGGCTGAGAAAGCACCGTAATCACCTGATCAGGGTAATTCCTGCGTAGGGAAGCTGCCGCTTCAAATAATTCGTTGCATCGTATCTTCTTTCTATTTTTTTTTTTGTTTTTTTTTTTATTTTTATTTTTTAATCGGTGTGCATAATTTCAGTCGTAAACTCGTTTGAGTGTATTTCGGTTATTAATGTACGTCGAAGTCATTGAATATATTTATAACTGACTTGTCGCGAAACTTATTGTTGTTTAGATCTTGGGTCGTCTGTACTTTATGCGTATCCGGAAGTCGGAACGCTAGCAGGGATTGTCGGACTCTTTTGGTATGCCTTCGGAAGCACTTTTCCCCTTGGTGTATTTGCTTGGATTGGTCCTAAAATGAGACGGAAATGTCCCGAAGGGTTCACGTTGACTACGTTTGTATTGGAAAGATTTGGACGAATTAATCAAATTTATATTTCCTTGATGTCAATGGCATATATGCTTTGCTATATGATCAGTGAATTGTCTGCTGTGGGGTCCATTTTGAATTATTTGACAGGATTAGACCCCTTGATACCTACAATCATGATTGCTTTAACAACCACTTTATATACTGGTATAAGTTCTATTCTAATTTTAGTTTAACGTAAATTTAAAATTATTATAACTTTAATAAAATATCGATCTAAAATTTTTACAGCATACGGAGGTTTTCGTGCATCTTTGCTCACTGATACTGTACAAGGATGGGCTGTTATTATTCTTATAGTAATTTCAACCATCGCTTTCGGAGTCAATGTCAAAATTGATACTTCAAAAATTGGGGAAAGTGGATTATTAAATCTCGGCGATAAATTAGGTTGGGAATTATTATGGATAATGACTGTTGCCGTAACTTTTGCCAATTTATTTCATGAGGTACGAGAACGCATTATTATTATTTTTTTATTATAATAGAATTATACATCTTATTAATTTTCATGTTAATTCATGTTAATAATATGTAATATTGTTATTTATTGTAGGGGTATTGGCAAAGAACATTTGCTTCAAAAAATGATCGAGAGCTCGTACGTTCCGCAATTTTTGGGAGTGCTCTATTATTTCCAACATTATTTTTAATAGGTTTTACTGGAATTCTCGCAGCTTGGGCTGGAACTTGGCCCGGTAGTGAAGATGAACCAATTGAAGGCTATTTGTCATTTTTTACACTTTACACTTTATTGCCTGATTGGGTGGTGGCTATTGTCGTGATTTTGACTGTCAGTTTAAGTTGTTCAGCTTATGATACTTTGCAAACTGCTATGGTCGCAATTATGTCAAACGATCTGTTTAATAATAACCTTCCATTGTTTGTGATTCGAATATTTACAATTGTTATTAATGTTCCCGCAGGTAAAATTTATTTATTTATTTTTCAAATATATATTATTAAATGTCAAAATGATAATAATTAAAATGATTTTTTTTTTTTTTTAGTATATTTTGGTCTAAAAAATCTCGACGTCCTCACAGTTTTTTTAATTGGTGACCTCCTTGCCGCATCTGCAATGCCACCAGTATTACTTGGTCTCGTAGATAATCTATATTTTTTAAATTGGTTTGATGCATTAATTGGTGGAATAGGTGGAATGTTTAGTGTTTTCATATTTGGGAGTATTTATTTCGGCAATGTTAAGGATGGGATTAATCTAATACTACTTCCTAATGGCTTATATAGTGATGATNCTCGCAGCTTGGGCTGGAACTTGGCCCGGTAGTGAAGATGAACCAATTGAAGGCTATTTGTCATTTTTTACACTTTACACTTTATTGCCTGATTGGGTGGTGGCTATTGTCGTGATTTTGACTGTCAGTTTAAGTTGTTCAGCTTATGATACTTTGCAAACTGCTATGGTCGCAATTATGTCAAACGATCTGTTTAATAATAACCTTCCATTGTTTGTGATTCGAATATTTACAATTGTTATTAATGTTCCCGCAGGTAAAATTTATTTATTTATTTTTCAAATATATATTATTAAATGTCAAAATGATAATAATTAAAATGATTTTTTTTTTTTTTTAGTATATTTTGGTCTAAAAAATCTCGACGTCCTCACAGTTTTTTTAATTGGTGACCTCCTTGCCGCATCTGCAATGCCACCAGTATTACTTGGTCTCGTAGATAATCTATATTTTTTAAATTGGTTTGATGCATTAATTGGTGGAATAGGTGGAATGTTTAGTGTTTTCATATTTGGGAGTATTTATTTCGGCAATGTTAAGGATGGGATTAATCTAATACTACTTCCTAATGGCTTATATAGTGATGATTATTCAGTATTGGGAGCATTTATAGCTGCTCCATTTGGTTCTTTGTTCTTTACGTTCTTTGCATTTTTATTGAGATTGGGTATGGCTGCTTTGTTGGCTAAAGTGAAAGGACAGGAATTCGAATTTCCTAAAAAACCAATTATTGATACTAGTAGATATGCATCAGAGAGCCTTTCAGAAAGACAAATGATAATCGAAAGAAATAAGGTTAAAGAGCGGGCTGAACTTGAAGTAGGGGAACCTTCAAATCCTTCGAATGCCCCTAGGAATTATTTTTGATTGATTTAATATTTTCTTTAGTTTTAATTTATTGATCAATGTATGAAATTATTCTACCATTCATATTATATATATTAAATATATGAAATTGTAATCCTCATGAAATCTTACTGGTTTGATTTTTCTATTTCGTTATTTAATAAACAATTTTAACAGCACTAAGTTCTAAATTATTCGTTTAAAATGCTTTAAAAATGGGAATCTTTTGTTCGCACTATTAATCGCCAATAATCACTCATAGTGGTAGAATGTAATGAATCTCTTTTTATTACAAATGCGCAAAGAAAAAATTTCGAATAAGTCGTACAATAAAACAGACCCACAACTTAGATTCTATAACGTAGTCATTAAAAATTTTTGATTTCATTATTATAAATGTATTAGTTGTTCGGTCTCGATGCGAGGGTTTCCCGTCCTACATCATATATTTACTTACGTATTACTTTCTCCCATCAAGATGTCGCCACGATAGGGATTTTCCCGTGATTCCTTATCCAAAGTTTGAATTAATTCATGTAACCAAAATTTTCGTGAAGGTCCATCACAAAAAAATCAGATGCTGATATCATACTACTATTTAAGCTAATCAAAAAGAAATTTATGTTGCATTCATATATTATAGAGCTTACCAAAATTAAGGCGAAATATAAAGTTAATGTGAGAAAAATTTGAAACCTACTAGAGAAGAGGATACGCTGATTGGCCTGATAATTTGTAAATCTGTCAAGTGATCAACTATTTTTTATTTCAAGCCACTAATTGATTGAATTAAATCTATTCTCGTGGCTTATATCAATATCAATTTTTAAATTGAAAAGAAAAAAAAATTTATTTGATATATATTATATATACTCGATACATATATACACGAAATGGTAAAATTTTTGGAGATGTATTAATTAACGGTTATGGATAATAATATATATATATATATATAAATTAAATTAAAATTATTTTCTTATTAAATATTCTCTTGTATTCAGGGTTTCACTCAACTAGATAAGGATTCAGGACTTACAACTCTCAATTCATATTTGGAGGGTAAATCTTATATTGAAAGGTAAATTCTATTAATAGGTAGATAGATAGATATATATATCCTATTATATTTTATCTTACTTTGTTAGAACAATTTTTTATGATGAGTACTTTATTTGGTCCGTGTTTCTGAACGGAATTAAGACACCGTTTATGAACGAAACCTTTTTTTAATACCATTTTTCTGAAATTTAAAAAATTTAATATTTTGAAGTTAAATAAAGATTTTTCATTTAAATTTTCTAATTTGATTTTATTTTGGGGAAAAAAAAAAAAAAAAGTTATTCACCAAGTCAAGCCGATGTTGCCGTGTTTAAAGCTTTAAACCATAAAGTTCCCGATCATTCCAAATACCCCCACGCGGCTCGATGGTATAATCATATTGCATCTTATTCCGAAGAATTTTCCTCCCTTCCTGGTGATTCTACTCATGACGCATCNATATTCTCTTGTATTCAGGGTTTCACTCAACTAGATAAGGATTCAGGACTTACAACTCTCAATTCATATTTGGAGGGTAAATCTTATATTGAAAGGTAAATTCTATTAATAGGTAGATAGATAGATATATATATCCTATTATATTTTATCTTACTTTGTTAGAACAATTTTTTATGATGAGTACTTTATTTGGTCCGTGTTTCTGAACGGAATTAAGACACCGTTTATGAACGAAACCTTTTTTTAATACCATTTTTCTGAAATTTAAAAAATTTAATATTTTGAAGTTAAATAAAGATTTTTCATTTAAATTTTCTAATTTGATTTTATTTTGGGGAAAAAAAAAAAAAAAAGTTATTCACCAAGTCAAGCCGATGTTGCCGTGTTTAAAGCTTTAAACCATAAAGTTCCCGATCATTCCAAATACCCCCACGCGGCTCGATGGTATAATCATATTGCATCTTATTCCGAAGAATTTTCCTCCCTTCCTGGTGATTCTACTCATGACGCATCTCATTATGGACCGGAAGTTGTAGTAGAAGGGACAAGGGAAGTAAAAAAAGAAGCCGATGATGATGATGACGTTGATTTATTCGGATCATCTGATGAAGAAGATGATGAAGAAGTTGAACGACAGAAAGCAGAACGTTTAGCGGCATATCATGCAAAGAAAGCAGCCAAACCAAAAGTTATTGCTAAAAGTATGGTGACATTAGATGTTAAACCTTGGGATGATACAACTGACATGGCTGAAATGGAAAAATGTGTTAAAACTATTCAATTGGATGGACTTGTTTGGGGTGCTTGTAAATTGGTACCTGTTGGTTATGGTATTAATAAATTACAAATTTCATGTGTAGTTGAAGATGATAAAGTTGGAGTTGGTAAGTTAAAATATTTTCAATTATTTCAATTACATTTTCAATTACATTTTCAATTACATTTTACTAATTATTTTTTTCTGATTTAATATTTAATTATTATATTATTATTTTTTTAATTACAAAAGATGATTTAGAAGAAAAGATTACAGCATTTGAAGATTATGTTCAAAGTGTTGATGTTGCTTCATTCAATAAATTGTAATAAATAAAATAAAAAATATTATTATTATTGAATATTATTATTATTATTGAAATCCTAATCTGTGAATGTTAAATTCACTAAATAATAAATAAATATATATATATATATATATATATATTATATACAGAAAGGTCATATTTTTTTATTTGGAAAAATAATTTCTTATTTTTGTTAACAAATTAATGAAACTATTGAAAATTATTATTATTATTATTATTATTATTAAAAAAAATGAGGTTATTAATGAAAAATAAACAATTATTATTTGAAATTAATGAAGTCTAAAGTTTACATTACATTGATCAATAAAAATAATAATAAATTGAATTTTCTTCTTTTATTTTATTTTATATAGAGTTCAAAGGAGGTAATTCAATTTTCATCGAATTTGGATATACGAATTTTTCAGAAAATATGTTTCTTAATTTGGAAGTTATTATTTGAGTGACTTTAGGTATACCTTCAAGTTTCGACCTTGATCCAATTAAAGATTGTATATCAAATTCCAGAATAAAATCTGGAAGCACAGAAACGACAATATAAGATGAACCGGAAGTTGTGTCAATTTCCAAATTTATCTAAATTATAAAAATTTTTTATGTAAATGATTAAATGTAAATGATTAAATGAAAATGTAAATTAAAAAGATGAAAAAGAAAAACAACAAATAAATCAAAAATACAAACTGTTATATTATTACCGTAGCAGAGAATTTTATTACTGATAATGCAAGTGAAACTGGTAATACTGCTATACTTGATTTAGGCCAATTAATGAGAATTTGTGTATTAATTCCAATTGTAATTTGATCATTAAAATCACAATTTATTTCTCCTCGCTAAAAAAAGGAACCAATAATAACAATAACAACATTATTATTTTAATATTATTTTTAAAAATATATATATATAAAATTAGAAGTCTTACTATTCTACCCATTAATTCTGTTGGACGAATTCTAGCATTACTAAAAATAGGATATTCTTCCCCAATTTCAAGTTTGGTGACTTCAATGGTTCCCTTTTTTTTTAAAAAAAAAAAAAAAATTTATTATTAGAAATGAATAAATAAATTTAAAATAAAATTTGAGAACTATTTTTTTTTTTTTTTAAAAAAAAAAAAAAATAGTTCTCAAATTTTTTTTTAAATTTATTTATTCATTTCTAATAATAAATTTTTTTTTTTTTTAAAAAAAAAAAAAAAATTTATTATTAGAAATGAATAAATAAATTTAAAATAAAATTTGAGAACTATTTTTTTTTTTTTATAAATAAATAAATTTCGAGATAAAAATTAATTTAATTAATTTGGTTAATTAATTAAATTTTACTTACTATAAAATCGGGTTTAACATTCTCATTTAACGCTCGATCCACAAAGTGTACTAAGAGATTATCGGTTTTGGCATCTTCCCTATATTGATGTATAACTTGTGCTAAAAGTACATTTAACCAATCAGTTGATTCGGGTGAATGATATTTCAGATCATACGAAGTTTTTGATAGAATAATAGACGCAGGTGGTACGTTAGCTGTTTGCGAGTTGAGTAAGGTTGCATTTGTAGGAGAAGGACGCTATAAAACATTACTAATTTATTTTTTCATTCAGCAATAAATTTTATGTCCTAAGGTGGACAAAATAAACAAATTTCAAAAAAAAAAAAGAGTAAAATTCAAAGGGGTGGAATCCAAAAAGAATGAAGGAGAACGGGGAGAGTGGAAATAGTGGTGGAAATAGTGGAAATAATGAAAGAGTGGAAAAAGGTGGAAACTGGAAGAAAGAGTGGAAATAATGGAAATAATTGGAAAGAGTGAAGAGTAGGGAGAATACAATTTCAAAGAGTGAAATCTATTATTATTATAAAATATACAAACTTTTTGTATGTTTGAAGCCTCTTCTAATAACATAAACTTAATAAAAGCAATAACCAAAACCACGACCGTAAGTTGACCAAGTAAAAATCCTTGTAAAAAAGACGAACTATTGCTAGAAATTCTTGAAATCATTTGATCAATATAATGTTGTATTTCAGGTGAAATTTCTTGAACAAAAGACATCATTCTCTAAATTTTTCGATGATCTTTTATTTTTTTTTTAAATCAGATATTTGATAAAAACGTGATTTATTTATTTTACAACTTTAAATTTAAATAATTACTAAATAATACTGAGTAAGAGCAATTCGTTATAGTTTTTTTCTCCTTTCTTTTTTTTCTTCGTTAATTGTTTGTCCTTGTCCTATAAAGTATAAAAATGTGATAGAAGTATCAGATAGTCAAATTGTATTAGACTATATTCAAATAAGTAGATTTAATTGACTACCTAATTTTGACTAATTTTGACTAAATTTGACTAATTTGACTATTTTACTAATTTGACTTGATTAATTTAGTTATTTGGGCAATCTGGATAATATATTCATATATTCATTCATAATAATATACTGTAATACTGTAAGATTGTATTTATAATAATAGAATTATTATAATCAAGTTTTTTTTTGATATTAAAAATAGAATGAAAAAAAAGTAATATATATATATATTTATATATATATATAAATGAATTAAAAAAAAAATTATATCTAAGAAAAAAAATTTTATATCCTACATATTGAAAAAAAATGATAAAAAAAAATCTATACATACATACATACATACATACAAATATAATCATTTTACATACAAATAAGAATTATTTGATTTGTGTTATATATATCTGTTGTTATGACTAAATTAACAAAAGAAAGAAAAAGAAAGAAGAGAAAGAAAGAGAAAGAAAGAGAAAGANCTTTTTTTTCTTCGTTAATTGTTTGTCCTTGTCCTATAAAGTATAAAAATGTGATAGAAGTATCAGATAGTCAAATTGTATTAGACTATATTCAAATAAGTAGATTTAATTGACTACCTAATTTTGACTAATTTTGACTAAATTTGACTAATTTGACTATTTTACTAATTTGACTTGATTAATTTAGTTATTTGGGCAATCTGGATAATATATTCATATATTCATTCATAATAATATACTGTAATACTGTAAGATTGTATTTATAATAATAGAATTATTATAATCAAGTTTTTTTTTGATATTAAAAATAGAATGAAAAAAAAGTAATATATATATATATTTATATATATATATAAATGAATTAAAAAAAAAATTATATCTAAGAAAAAAAATTTTATATCCTACATATTGAAAAAAAATGATAAAAAAAAATCTATACATACATACATACATACATACAAATATAATCATTTTACATACAAATAAGAATTATTTGATTTGTGTTATATATATCTGTTGTTATGACTAAATTAACAAAAGAAAGAAAAAGAAAGAAGAGAAAGAAAGAGAAAGAAAGAGAAAGAAAGAGAAAGAGAAAAAGAAAGAAAATTTTATGAATTTTGAAAATATAATATCTCTATTTTTACTATTTTACTATTTTTTTATATTTATGTATATTTCCTAATTTGTCTTATGTATTTAAAATATGTTCACTTCACACACTCTCAACCCCAAATAATAAAAATAAAAATACTAATAATAAAATAAAATAGTCAATTTCAAAATTTGCATATTACATGGGAAAATAATAATAATAAAAAACGTAAGCATCAAGCTTAAAAGTTATAAAATAACTTCACAAGAAGAAAGGAAGGAAGAAATGAAGAAAGAAAAGAAAAAATTATTACTATACCCGAAAATACTATAAATACTATGAATACTATAAATACTGTAAATGCTATAAATACTATAAACTTTCAGGAAATTATAATACAAAATAATAATAAAAAGAAGATTTATATATACGTGTGTGTGTGAAAGTTTTACTAGGAAATTCATTACTAAATCATATGACCAAGGTGAATTTCATAGCAAAGTCATACACACCACACAAACACAACACACACCTATATATATATATATGGAGGGATAGACTGATAAATAGATAATAGATTTATACCTGCTGTTGATTTTGTTGAATTCGAGTAATAAAAAAAAAAAGAATAATAATGATGATGATGATGATGGTGATGATGATGGTGATGATGACAACAACAACAATAATAATAATAGAATATGATAATGTAATTTCTTTCTTCTTTTACCATTAAATTCATTCTATTATTCTATCCTTCTATCATTTTATCAAAAGATTAAGTCAAGTTCTCCGTCTGATGACTGTATTATGATGATGATAGTAATAATTATATAAATATAAATATAATTATTATTGATTATTATTGATTATTATTGATTATTATTGTTAATTAATTTTGATAAAATATTAATTTTTTACTTACCGAGTCTTCCACATGATCAGGCCTATAGATAGACCATGGTTATTTCAAAAATTTGGTTTCAAATAAAAGAAGGAAAAAGGAGAAATGAATTATATATCACTTATGTATCTATGTCTATATCTATATATATATTACATATATATCAAATAGAGTAACTCACGCGTCACCCAGTGTAGATTGTAGAGATTTGACCCGATCTTTTAATTCATTTTTTTGCATCAATAATTGTTGGATATATTCAACAGCTGAAAAATAAAAATAAAATAAAATAAAATAAAAATAAAATTAAAAATAAAAATAAAATTAAAATTAAAATTAAAATTAATAAAATAAAACTATTGATTATTTGATTATTTAATTATTAAGAATTCCATTTTTTTTTTATAATCAATATAATTTATATTTATATATAATATTACGACGGTATTTACATTTTTGTAGAATCAATGCTTCACTTCTATGACATTGACTTAAGGTAGGAACGATTTCAACTAATTGATCAAAACCTAAACGTATATTTTGTCGTCTTTTCTGTTCAGATGCAATGTGATTCGCTTTTTTTTCGGCTTCAGTTAAAAGTTCGTGATGTCCTTTTTTCCCTCTACCACCACGATTTGGTGTTGTTGATGACGTTGCTCCTTGAATATCATTATTATTATTATCATTATTAATATCATTACTAATATTATTATTACTAATATTATTATTACTAATATTATTATTATTATTGTTGTTGTTACTTGTTGATTCATATGATGTAGATAATATTTTCGGTGATCCTGGTGTTGATGATGTTGAATTACCATTTATTCCTGATGTATTTAGATGATGAAATGTTGAAGGAGAAGAAGAAGGAGAAGAAGAAATTGAATTATTTCCATCATCGGACTTATTATTATTATTATTATTATTATTATTCTCACTTAAATCATTATTATTATTATTGTTATTGTTATTAATATTAATATTTGAACTTTTAATTGATTTTCGTCGAGATGGAGTACGTCTTAAAGTAGGTTGCTTTGAAGTAGAATTCAATCTTGATGGTGAAGGTGAATTTTGTCTTCGATTAATACTATTATTTGGTTCTGTCTTTATATATAATATTGAAGTATTATTACTATTATTATTACTATTATTATTACTACTATTATTATTGTTATTATTATTGTTGTTGGAGATAGGTTTAACTTTTCCTATATTATTTAATACATTATTATTATTATTATTATTATTATTATTATTATTATTATTATTATTTAAAGGTGAAGAATATTGTTGAACGTGAATATGAGAAGATGATGATGTTGGTTGATGATGATGATGATGTTGTTGTTGTTGTTGTTGTTGTTGTTGTTGCTGTTGTTGGTGATGTTGATAATTGTTTATATTATTTGCCGGTATGGTAATAGAAGCCGAGCCAATTGGTTGAAATATATATCCATTGACTCCAGAATATCCAACATTTGTATCAAAACCAGAACCAAAATTCCCTGAAGGAAATCCTCCTCTAGGTGATGTTGTCATGGAAGTTTGAGGAATTTCTATTTATTTTTTTTAATTATAAAAAAAGTTTAGAGAATAATATTCAAATTATAAAAGTTATAATAACAACAAATTATAATAATTATAATGATAATAGTAATTATAATAATAATAATAATAATAATAATAATAATAATAATAATAATAATTATAATAATAACTAATAATAATAATAATAATAATAATAATTATAATAATAACTAATAATAATAATAATAATAAATAATAATAATAATAAATAATAATAATAATAATAATAATAATAATAATAATAATAATAATAATAATAATAATAACTAATAATAATAACTAATAATAATAATAATAACTAATAATAACTAATAACTAATAATAATAATAATGATAATGATAATATAAAAAGAGAATAACACTAAAAGCATTAAATTATTTACCTGAAAAAGGAATGCCAGTAGAATTGTGATGTGTAATATCCATCATATGGCTAAGTGGTTCTTCAGTTGCGAGAGTGTTAAAAAAATCTGTAATATATTTTTGATCTTGTTCTGAAAGTATTCCATCATGTTGCATTTGTTCGGTGGGGTACCCAAGCATGCCTCCAGAATTTGTCCGAAAAGACATTATTATTCTTCTTCTTATTATTATGTATTCACACCACAAAAGTAGTCCAATAAAAAAAAAATGAAAAAGTAAATTTGATAATGAATTTAATGATGAGTTTACAACGTTTTAATTATTTTATTTTTTTTTTAAAAAAAAAAAATGGTTTTATTCTTCTACTATGTATTAATTTTATATAATTTTCCAAAGCATAAAGGTTATAATTATAATAAATTTTTTTTTTTGGTTGGATATATTTAAAGCACTTTTATTCACATGATAAAAAAAAAACTCAATCAATCCATCCATGAATCTCCATGTGCACAGGTTAGACAGATTTTTGCACAACGATAAAAAAAATTATTATCTAAATAATAATTAATTCACGCACGATAAAAATTAACAAAATATATTTAGCAAATTTATTCTTTTAAAATCTAAATTTTACTCATTCTCTATATAGATTCATTTAAATTTACACTGTAATCTCTTAAATTTTTCTAAATAACCTAAATAAAGATATCAATCAATTAAGTTTTTTTTTTTTGCAGAAAATAATTTATTTCATTAGTTCTAAATTCTTTTCGTAAATTCTTTTTTCTACCTTTTTTAGGTATTATTTATATTACAAGAATAATAACAAGAATCGAAAAAAAATTTTAATTACTATTCTATTTATAATGAAAATGATAAAATAATAAAATTGATAATAATAAAATTGATAATAATAAAATTGATAATAATAAAATTGATGATAATAAAATTGATGATAATAATATATAAGAATAAAATTGAAGGAAAAAATCACGTAGATAAAATCATTTTCTGCACAGATGACTAGGAAATTAAGTTTAAATATGTAATTAATAAAACGAATATGCAATTGCATCACCACATTACCGCGCCTATGTCCGCGAGGACACACCCGCAACACCATTAACATATGGTCAAATCCTAACTCTAACCATGTAACCTATGTAAAATATCATGCAGGATAGAAAACTCGAGTTTACACTTAATAATAAATAAATCATAAATTAATAATATAATCTGAAAAATATATATATGTCTATTTGCTTTATTGTTACAAATAAAATATGTATGTATATGAGACATCAGTACCAAGTACATGTCTCCGTAATAAATAAATAAAAAAAAAAAAACACATGAAATAGAACTAGCTATTTTTTATATTTTTTTTCTTGTACATGCCATTTACTTGATCTTTTGATAATCCCACAACCATACCAATTATTTGTTTTATGCTATCCCACAAATTTTTCTTGATTACTCTTAAGAACTTTTTTCGTGAGGTCTATCTGATATTCCGTTTTACTTGTGCAATATAAACCGTCCAACGTAAACATAATGAAATGCCAATCTACCCCAGTGGAAATGATACCATAATGATACCCATCGATATTAAATGCTTAATATATATACATGAAAATATATTTTTTTTTATAAGAAAAAAAATGAAATAAATGAAATATAAATATTGTATATAATCATAATGATAATATAATGATAATATAAAATAATGATAATAATGATAATAATGATAATAATAATAAACTATTTTCATAATAGACAATTAATAATTAATAATTAATTCAAATTAATTAATTAAAAAACCATATACTTAATATATTTCACCAATCATAATACTTCTTAGTCTAATTATCTATTTATGATTCTTGTTATTAATTCTTGTTATTAATTCTTGTTATCATTATTACTACTATTGTTATTATTGTTATTACTATTCTGATTAATAACATTACTATTAATTTGATTATAATTATTATTAATAATATTATTTTGATTAATATTATTATTTCCACAATGTCCAAATCCAATTGTCAAACCAGGAAATTTCAATACATTCCTTTTGACAGTAACTTTACCTGGAGATTTACGTTTATTGGTTGTGGTCTTATTGGTAGGATGAGGGT
This sequence comes from Diversispora epigaea, assembly GCA_003547095.1. Classification (NCBI taxonomy): domain Eukaryota; kingdom Fungi; phylum Glomeromycota; class Glomeromycetes; order Diversisporales; family Diversisporaceae; genus Diversispora; species Diversispora epigaea. Next base: position 463,025 of record PQFF01000115.1, on the reverse strand, counting down.
AAGATCTAAAAGTTAAATGTTGTAATGTACGAGTGTAAGGTGATATCGTATGATTGGAATTCATTAATGTAGCAAGTTGAGCTGCTACGGATGTTTCGGAAGGTTGTAAAAATATTTCTTGTTGAATTTGTTGATTGGTTCTTAATTTATCACCATTCTCATTCATATTATCATTATTATTATTATTATTATTATTATTATTTCGAATAACAACATTTTGTACATTTACTCCAGAATATGAAGAAGATGATGATTCAAGAGGGGAAATTTTGGGTAAATCTGTTGTATTAATAACAATAGAAGATTGGTCAACAGATTTCTCGAATTTCGAAGAAGAAAAAGAAGATCGGGACACCATGTCATTATTATTATTATTATTATTATTATTATTATTATTATTATTATTATTATTATTATTATTATTATTATTACTATTACTATTACTATTATTGTTATTATTCTCATTATTATTATTCTCATTATTATTATTATTGTTAGAATTATTGCTATTATTGTTATTGTTATTATTATTATTATTATTAATATTATCATTACCATTACCATTACCATTACCATTACCATTACCATTACCATTACCATTACCATTATTATTATAATAATTAATAACATTTTCATTAATTAAATCTAAATTGGTGGTTCGTTGAAATTCTGTTAACATCGTTCGATCAAAATTTTGATATTGATTATGACGTTGAAGATTGGCTGCTGTCATTTGGGTACGAGTTAATTCAATAAAATTATCAAAATTACTATCACTATTACTATTATTATTATTACTATTATTATTATTGTGATTATTATTGTGATTATTATTATTCATATAACGTCTTAAAGAATTTCTTAATTGAGAATATTGTTGTTCTTGTTGAGAAGAAGGTAACCAAGTAGGTAATGAACCTCTTCTATGAGGTTGTTGACGATGAAATATTCGTGGTCGATTACCATCCATGCGATTATCCTTGTGATCTTTCTTTGGTGAAGATATTGCTTTTAATCCTTCTTCCTTCTTTCGTTCAAATAAATCACAAAAATTTGAATATGTCGAATATGTTGAATACGTTGGATATCCATCTAATGAATCAAGATCTCCTAAATTGGATAATCCATCTTCAGCATAAAATGATGATGATGATGATCCTGGTGAATTACTTGAAATTTCGGAATTGGGTGTTAAGAGTGATGTATGATATCGAAGATCTGGCATTGACATTGTATCATATGGTTCATTTCCTGAAAACATACATTGTGGTGAAATCGTTTGTCCTTGTTGTGGTGGGATAATCTTTTGTCGATGTTTTGATGAAGAAGTCGATTGTCGTCGTGGTGGTGGTGGTTGTTGTTGTTGTTGTTGTAATGGAATCGATTGTGATTGTTGATTTAATGTGGAATCTTCTTTTTTCTTGGAAAAATTAAACCATTTTTGTAATGATAATTGATGAACAATTGATGGTAAATCCTCTTGAAACATTATTCTTAATCTTTTTTCAATTTCCGTTTGTAAAAATCTTTGTATACTAGAAATACTATCAAAAGTTGATGTGACATCAACTTTCTCTAATGGATCATTTTTAAAAACTAATGTAATCCCTTTTTGTTTACTAACAACCAAAACAATAATTCCTCGTAATTTCAAATTACTTAATCTAAGTAACATTGGAACCACTAAAGGTTGATCTGCTGCAAGAATTCCTCTCCTCGTGTACATGCTTACATCTGATTTATTACTATTCATAGGATTCGCCTAGTTTAATATTATTTAAATATATTTATTTATTAATTTATTTATTTATTAATTTATTTATTTATTAATTTATTAATTTATTAACTTATTAATTTATTCATTTGTTAATTCATTTATTAATTAATTTATTCATTTTAAAATAATTATAAATATTAAATATATAAACATTAAATAAATATTTAAATCAATTACCTGTACTTTTGTTTGTAAAGTCAAATGTGCATCTCCACTATAAATAAGTTTAAAAATTCCTCTAAATTTATCAACTGCCAATTCTCCAATTTCCATGATTTCCAATTCTGGAGGCTATTAATTAATTAATTAATTAAATAAATAAAAAATTATTATTATTAAATTTATTATACTTATTATATTCTTAATATATTTTTTAATATGATTATATCTATTTTATTGTATTTTTGATTTTTAATTCCAATCTATTTTTAGATGATCTGTTGATTATGAATTCTCTTTTTGATACCTTTGTTCCCATATTCAAGTCTTTGACAACTATATGATCTACGATATTAGCAGGTTTATTACTCTTGTTAAGAGCTGTAGTTAAAAGATTTTTTGCCTGTTCAACAAATTCCGTGGTAAAATCTGGCCAATTGAATTTAAAAGCCATATCTATATTATTCTTTTTTTTCTTTTTTTTTTTTAAAAAAAAAAAAAAAGAAAAGAGAGAGATAAAAAAAAATGAAAAAGAGATAAAAAAGAAAGATAAATGAGTAAGATAGGGAGAGATCCGATACACACAGATAGCACAGACATTAATTAGATATATTTGACCAATAAAATTATTCATTCAAATTATTTCCAAATTATTCTAAATTATTCTAAAAACTCTAAAAACTCTAAAAAAACTTAATACTATTTTATTTATTTTATTCTAAAATTATTATTTTTTATTATTTGATACATTTGATACATTTGGAATAAATATTTTTGGTACATTTGATACATTTAATACATTTTGGCCAGAATTATATGAAAAAATTTGACTTGGCATCAGTGAAATAAAATTTAAAAAAAAAAATTGTAAATTGTAATAAATTTGAATTACGTGATAGAATTAGAAATTACTGATGAAATAAATGAAATCTCATTTTCGTTTTTTTTATTTTTTTTTTTTTTATATCAGGTTATTTTTATCATTGTTATTTTTGCTTTTCTTCGTTGACCTTTTTAATTTCTAATTAAATTAATTAAAAGACAAAAAAGCAAGAAGCATGTCGAATGTAGATGACCAGAGTGTTAATAACAATTCAAAAATTACTAACGAGTCAATGGATTTTATAAATAAAGATCATGAAAGGACCAACTCTGCCCCTTTAACTGATTTTACTTTTCCAATAATAAATGAGCCTTCAAATAATGATCCTTCTGCACCTTTAAAAAATTTACCAAGAGAAAACTGGACCGATTTCAATATTCAATCTCCTAAACTAGAAGAAAAACAAATTTATCTTGATGATTTAACTATGAAAGATCAAAATATATTACGAACGGCCGATAAAGAGTGTACTACTACTACTACTACCACCACTACTACTATTACTACTGCTGCTGCTATTTCCCTTGATAAAAAAGAAGAGAATTACATTGATGATAATAATCATAATCATAATAACAATAATTATTATTATTATAATAATAATCATAATAAAGAGTCACGAGAAATTACAGAAGATGAATTTATGCAAGAAGATAATAATCCAGATGGTGTTCTTGGTGGTGGAGTAGTTGAAACTCCACCGAGTTTATTTCAAAAAGAAAATGATAATATTCCAAATCATCAGTTAGAAATGCATAATATGAATATGTCCATCTCTTCTGACAATAATAATAACAGTAATAATAACAATAATAATAATAATAATAATAATAATGACATGGTGTCCCGATCTTCTTTTTCTTCTTCGAAATTCGAGAAATCTGTTGACCAATCTTCTATTGTTATTAATACAACAGATTTACCCAAAATTTCCCCTCTTGAATCATCATCTTCTTCATATTCTGGAGTAAATGTACAAAATGTTGTTATTCGAAATAATAATAATAATAATAATAATAATAATAATTCAAATACAAATACAAATATTTCAAATAATAATACAAATATTTCAAATATTATGGATACTGATGAAACTTTCAATATTCAATATAACCAAGATCGAGATAATATTCAATATAATATTCAAGGTAACCAAGGCCAAGATAATAATAACCAAGAGTATCACGCAAGAGCTACCAACCTTTTTGTTCTTCCAAAAAATGAAAATCTTGAAAATATTGATCGAGGAACCCAATTAAATGTTGATCAAGGAAATCAATTAAATGTTGATCAAGGAAATCGATTAAATGTTTTAAATGTTGATAATAATCAACAAATTTCTCAAATTTCTCAAATTCCTCCTCAAATTCCTTCTCAAATTCCTTCTCAAATTCCTCAAATGTCTAATATTGAACAAACATCATGGGATGCACCCCAGAATTTAGATGATGATAATAATCATAATCATAATAATAATAATAATAATAATAATAATAATAATAATGCCGAACATAATTATGGTAGAGAAAATCGTAGATGGCGTGGTCGCCGTTCCCAAAGTTCTCATACTGATAATAATGATAAATCTGAACCTAAAGGTCACTTAAATTTGCGTAAATTATCGGATGCTGAATTTCAAGCTTTGCCTTCTGGTTCACGTTTATTTTTAGGAAATTTATCCACACATTCTACCTCGAAGAAAGAACTTTATGATATTTTTTCACCTCACGGAGAAATTTTACAAATTTCTATAAAGAATAGTTTTGGTTTCGTTCAATATGATAATCCCGCAAGCGTGATAAGAGCTATTGAAAAAGAAAATGGTAGAGTGTTGCATGGATTAAAATTAGGCATGTATTTTTTATCTTTTTCTTTTTTTTTAAATCCTTTTTTTTTTTTGATATTAAATAATCGAATTATTAAAAATCATATTAACTATTTTAATACATCTTTAATCTATATATTTTTGATTACATCACGTAATACATTCTCTAATAATCATCTTTAATCCATCTTTAATATATCTTAATTAGGATTAGAAATTTCTCATGGTAAACCATGGCATCATTCATCATCTCACGAAGGTGGATTTAAACCTTCGGGTAATAGGCAAGGAAAACATTGGAATAAAAAAGTATATAAAGATAGTTGGCACCAAAATGATCGTGATTATCCTCCATCAAGAAGTGGTAGTGGTGGTGGCGGCGGCGGCGGCGGCGGTGGTGGTGGTGGTGGAGGAGGTGGCGGTGGAGGTGTTAATCATGGTCAATCATATCAAGATCGACGTTACGATGAATATGATCGCCGACCTAATGATTATAATAATCGTCGTGCTTCTTATGATTCGAGAGGCAGTTATGATCATTCGGATCAAAGATCTTCTTCTTATCGTAACAACAGCAACAACAACAACAACAACAATAACAAGGAAGAAAATGAATATAATAATATTGGTGGTGGTAATAGACCTCCTCCTCGAGATGATAGAAAATATCGTCGTAACTCTTATCGTGAAGATCATCATGATGAACGTTACCCCCATCGTTCAAAACCATATCGAATTCCTTCAAGGGAATTTATAGAACGAAGACAAAGTCGTGATCATCAATATCGTTCTCAATCTCATGATGAACATGATGATGAATTTCCCTTACCCCGTAGACAAGGAAGTGATGTTCCGGAATGTCAAATTATCGTCCTTGAAGAAGCGGAACGGTGAGTTAATAATAATAATAATAATACTTTAATTAATTATATATATATATGTATTATGTATTTATTTATTTCATGATATTTATATTTTATTTTTTATAATCACCTAGAAATTTCATTTGGCAAGTTGAAAGTGCTTTTCGTGATGCATCCATTTCCGTACATACCCTTCATTTGTCTCGTAAACTTCATATCCAGGCTGTCATTCGTCAAATGATCGTCGAAGGAGTGCATGCTGTTATTTTTATGGAAAGACATCTCGCTTTGGGCGGTCGAGTAAATATGCAAATCTTTGATCAAACAAGATTGAGAGACAATGTTAAATATGATGGTCAGTATATTATTATTTTTTTTTTTTGCATAATATTTAAATTAAAATTTCTTTATAGTTTTATTATTAATAATATTAATATTTTATTTTAATATTTTATTTTAATATTTTATTTTAATATTTTATTTTAATATTTTATTTTAATATTTTATTTAATATTTATATAGAATATAACAATATTAAAGTCGAAGAAGCCGTTGGCCTTTTATTAAGAACACGGCAACGACCGAATGACTTTAGATCACCAGATAATTTGTTGTTTGGTGGACAACCAAATATACCCCAAACACAACAAACACATTCAATTGGTGGACAACCAGCACCTACAGGACTTAATTCAATCTCTTTAAGTAATGTCAATTTCGCTGCCCTTGCAAATCTTTTGGGAACTCTTCAACAACCTACTGCTGTTGCAAATCCTTCTCCAAATGTTCAACCAATGTCTATTATTACACCCGGAAATATGCAAACTTCTCAACCTGGCTCGTTAACTCAACAGCAACCAAATTTTGATGTACAACAATTACTTAGACAACTTTCACCTCAAAATGCTGGAATTCCTAATCCACCATTTATAACAGTGCCATCACAAATGGCATCTAATTTAGGCCCACCCCCAAATTTTAATACTTCAATAGTTGGTCAACCCACCAACACTATAACTCCCAATTCTCTCACGCCTAATGTGATACCTTTAACTCAACATCAGCCTCAACATATTAATCCCAATATGCAACAATTTCAAAATCCTTCTAACGTAACAGATATCGTGTCCCAATTTAAACAATATAGTACTCAGCGATAAAGTACTCATCAATTCTTTATCTGCTAAAATTGATTTCGATAACTGATTCTATAACTTCTGCTTCCATAACTGCTATTCAAATTATTTCAGTTACTCAATATACAGTGTTGTACATTTATTATTATTTTTTCTTTTTGGGGAAACCATCTTGGGTTAATTATTACATTAAGAATCACGTGGTTTATTAAAAGAGGTGATGCCGACAATTTATATCGGCAGACTTGATTCCCGGACTGGTTGAATCATTTGCATATAATAATATTTATTCGAGTCTGCATATAACATTTGTCCAATATTCGTTTGTCCTAGTCCGCATATATTTTTTTTTTAAAAAAAAAAAAAAGGGAGAGAACCAATTTCTACAGTAAACATTTCTCTACTTTATCCAAAATGAATAATTGTTATTTTTTGGAGGATTTTGGTTTAGAATCTAAAATTTTTATACTGTAGCTAGAAAATTAGTAAAATAAAAAAAAAATAATATATATATGTATATATACATACGTATATATATTAAGGTAGGTAAAATGAACAAAAAAATTTTCACTCGAGGTGTACAATCCTTGTCTAATAATAATAAACCTTGTAAATGTATGTATTAATTCAAGATTTATTATAATAAATTTTCATAAAATTATATTTTTTTTTTCAAATGTTTTTTTTTTTTTTTT